>PVKZ01001059.1:0-306797 GCA_004027375.1 Macroglossus sobrinus | reverse complement strand
GAGAGCACGAGTGTTTGAGTTCTTATTCTCTGCAAATCTCCCTAGCAAGAAGTTATGAAATAGTTGGCAATCAGTATCACTTGTTTAATGAATAAATGCAAAATGCTGCTATAGGCTTCTTGTAAAATTAGGATGAAAGCTATTCAGTTATGTTTGTAACATGATATTTAGAACAGCAATTTATGTATGTGAGGCAGTTTTCCCAAGTTTCACAAATCTGTTTTAATTTTTAAGTTTTTAGTGAAATTATAGATTATAAAATATGAGCTGAATATATGAGTCTTATGTTAAAACTTTACTGTAATGTAAACTTGGGCAACATTAGAATAAACAAACTAGTGCATATTCATTAAATTAATATTTATTTTCTGAGAGTTCCTTACTAACAGAAGTTCATTAATTTCTAAATAAAATTAAAATCATTTCAAAAATAAATTCAGAGAAAAAAAGATAAATATGCAGTAGTCCAGAGTATTTATTTTATAAATCAAACATATATTTCAGCTTCTAATATTCTGTACAAAGGGCATAGAATTTGGAACTCAACAAGACCTGAGCTGGAAACTTGGTTCTGCTATTTATTGGATGTGCCATCTTATGTCAGTAACTGAATGTCTTTGACCCTTAAATTTCTCACAGGGCAAATGAGAGTACTAATATCCATTTCCTTTGAAAACAACTCCTTTGAGCTGTTTATTAGGATAAAGAATTTAAAGTCCCTAGGGCACCTGGCCCAGTACCTGTCATAAGTGGTAGCTATTATAATTGTTTTTGTTTTGTGAGTTTTTCTTTTTCACTCATTAAGTTCTGTATTTTATGGAGGCAACTATCTTCTCTAATAGTTAAAAAGCAGGAGTACAGGAGTCTTAAAGATCTGGGTCTGAATTGTGACATTAACTTTTTTTACTAGTTTACTAAGCTATTTATTAACCTATCTATAATTGTACAAAAGGATGTGTAGGGAAAATAAAATCTTGCAGGGATGGATATTCTGAAGACTAAGAATGATCTATTTTAAAGTGTCAAGCATAAAGCAGGTACTTTATTAACAGCAAATATTACAATTTTTATGAGTCTTCTCCCAACTGGTACCACCCTGAGATGTATTGAAGAACCCAAGTTCACAAATAATTTTTAGGGACTAGAAGTAGGGAAATTTTTTCTCTATTATATTTCATTACTTTGCAGAAAAACATAATTATAAAATTATTCCTATAAATAATATTTGCATAGCAATTTATAGTTTATAAAATACCTTCATAACTTAAAAATACACTCTAAAAATATTCCTCAAATTTGCCATATGTGGCTGTATTACTCCAATAATTATCCTTACAACACATTTTACCATCAAGGTGCTTAATAATTAACAATAATGATAAAATTGCAAATATTAAAGAGGCTATTAAAAAAATTAAGCGTGTTATTGTCATAGGTCTATATTTTTTGAAATATCTGACATTTTAAATTGGCCAGATGAAATCGAGCAATCGATCATAGATTTTCCATCTCAGTAGTAGATCTTGGAAGTAGAGGCTTTCCCTAAGTAAGCATTGACAAAAGACACTTAAAAAAGTGGTTTCTTAATTTCTCTTTGTCTTCTTGAATACAGTTTAAAATATCAGCTAAATTGCCTGTTCTCATTCAGTTTAAAATACAATTTTAAAAAATCTGGTAGGTGGTTTCTGGAACTTATCATGTAAACAAAGGAAAACAAATAATATAGGTATACTCTTATACTAAATAACTTTCTTAAATCTAAATTCATGTATTGGGTTGTATGCTGAGATTAATGACTTATCTAAATGCAGTAGGAATGCAATGAAATGCTAGGAAATGAAAAGCATTTTCCAGTTTTATAAGACAGCTGTTTTAACTATCACAATATTGAAGCACATGATTAATAACTTATCAAATACATCTACTTTTCTTCATCATTTACAAGGTCAAAACCAAACATCAGCAACAACTTGAAGAACCATTAATTCCTCTGAAAAACTTTTGAACATACTGTTTCCAGAAGCAACAGGCTAGGTCTCCTGAGGTATTTAGGGTGTTTCAGGTACTCTGGAAGGTGCATATGTACTGTTAGAACCATGTAGTAAGCATAGTATTATTCTTAATCCTTGAAATGAGTAGCTTGCGAGACAACCATTCCTTATACAAGGTATATAGCTTCATATGCAACAGCCCTGATTTCCAACGTTTTGTCCTAGGTGCAATCCTTGGTTTAGTTATTATGGTTGTTATACCTACATTTTAAAACATGATGTAACATATTATAAGAGTAACTTCTACTTGGTAACTGAAAACTGAACACCTTTGGCTCAGCGCTTGTACTAGAACAGTCTGTCTTTTCGAGCTCTGCTCCCAGAATCCCTCCACAGGCATGGTGTTTCTTTGTCTTTGATCTTTGTTTTCTCTCATTGCTTCTACCTTCCTCCCATTATCCGCTAGAGATTTCAAATCTTTTGGAGACTTCCTAACTATTTCAGTGTTTATATTTATCAGAACCATAACTATTATCTGTTTATAGCTTTAATGATAATTTTAAAGCCATTTTACAAATAAAATATTTTGATACTAATGATAATGTCATATAAGATAAGTAAACTGAGGCATGAGGCAGTTATACAATTTGCCTGAGTCACCTGAAGTTGTTGTCAAGAGTACCTGCCTTGTGACTCTGAATGTGGACCTTCTTAAACCCCTATTACAACATCATTTATTGATCTTTGGATTGGACTTGCAATGGAAATTCTTTCTCACCAGCTATGTGATTTTTAAATGTGTTGGGTATTAAACTCTTTGAATTTTAGCTTTCTTCAATAACAATACCTACTTCATAGGGTACTTTGAGGAGAAAATGGAATGACGTATGCAAAGTAAAAATCCTAAAGTAAAGAAAAGTAAGCATTAAAAAGCATTAGTCTTTACAATACCATCTCTTGGTGATACTTCATCTAAAGGTAGTTCCTTTGGGTCTACAGAGGATCTCTGTTACTCTGTAATTCAGTGGCAGGCCAGGAGGGAAGAGTATATTTAATGTGTAAGTAGGGCAACAAAATTTAATTTAACCAAGGATTTATCAGTCATCTATTACATCCCAGCACAATGCTAAATGCTGCAGATTCATAAACGAAGCAGCAGCAACCAAGGAATTTTGGCAGCAACAAGAACAAGACTTGATGATTTCCTAGTAAATGAAGAGATTCCAAGAAGACTAGTCTGCCAAGTTTAACAGAGCTCTTGATAAATTCTCCATTCAAATAGAATACAATGATTTTACAACTTATAAATTTTATAGTTACTCATCTTGTTCATTGAAAACCTGTTATTCATTTGCTAATAATATTTATTCACTGAAATTCCAAATCTAATGTACATTTCTTTACAACTCAAGTTATGTTATATGCCACAATCAGATCAAATTTGTCCTGGTTTTCCCAAATTCTGTTAAAAATTTAAATTTTACCACTCTTTATTAAAGTGTCTCTCCAATTTCTTTCTCAATGAAAATTAAATTCATAATAATTACATGTCATGTAGGAGCGTCACTTTACCCTACAAGAAAAAAAAATATATGTGGATCAGCCCTGTGTTAATTTAAACAGGTTAGAAAAAGAGCTGGATTTATTATAAATATAAATTTTTAAATATATATATATTTTATACATACATATATATATATATACACACATATATATAAATATATATGTGTGTATATATATATATATGTGTGTATATATATATACATATATATATGTGTATATATATATATTTTTCCATTAGAGCTTATCATTGCCATAGCTGACAGATATGACAGCATTTTTTTTAATTTAAATTTTTTATTTTTTAGTAAAGTAGAGTCCTAGCAGTTCCACTTCTGGGTATTTATTAAAAAAAAAACAAAAATCACTAATTTGAAAAGATACATGCACCCCTATGTTCATTTCAGCATAATTTACAATAGCCAAGATATGTAAGCAATCTAAGTGTCCATCAATAGACAAATGGATAAAGATATGGTATATATACAATGAAATATTACTCATCAATAAAAAAGAATAAAATCTTGTCATTTGGAACAAAACAGAAAGACAAATATGTAGAATCTAACAACAACAACAACAACAACAAAAAACAAATGGACAAACAAAACATAACCCCAAAAAAAGTAATTTATAGAAACAGATCAATTGATGTTTTCCAATAGGGATTAGGGGGAGATGGGCAAAAAAGATGAAGGGGAATATAATCAATAATGCTGTGATAACTTTGTACAGTGACAGACAGTTACTAGACTGAGTGTGGTGATCACATACTACTATATATACATGTTAAATCACTATGTTATAGAGGTGAAACTAATATAACACTGTATAGTCTACTTTTAAATGGCACATTCCATCCAGCCAAGTGTTATTTTTGTGTCCAACCTACAGTATTACATGGGGCAAGAGAGAGCACAGAAGAGCCAGTCTCAGAAGAAACTAGAAATAAAGGGTTAAAAATGTGTCAGATGTTTTGCTTTGTTTCCATTATTGTGTCATCTAGCTTATAAAATACCCTAGGGTAGAAAGAGCCATTTGGTATTTTCTCCATCCTTCTTCAGTGACTGGGAACAGAAATACATGTTGAGGTAATTTTTAACCTGCATCAGACAAAAAGAAGTTATGACTCCACCTCCTCTGGATTAGTTCATAAGAAAACTATTTACAGTCAACTAAAAACATTTCACATTGCAAATAGTCTTTGAAAAGTCAAATCTAATGAAATTTCAGCATAATTTGGTTTAAATTGTAAGATTAGAGGAGAATAAGTTTCGTCATTATCAATAGTAACTAACCACTGGGCACCTGTGCAGGAAGCAACATGCGGAGTGAAACTGTCCAGGGTTTGGGTTCTCATTCTGCCTCTTCTCATAATTTTAGCCAGTGACCTTACATTTCAGGGCCGCAAAGTTCTTGTTTTTAGAATGGGAATGACACTATCTATTTTGTAGCATTATTGTGAAAATTGAGATGAAATATTACTGTGTATATAGGAATAGATAGGTAATGATTTTTTTAGTGCTTGATATGTATTAGACTGTTCTAAGCCTTTTTTATTTATTAGCTCATTTAAACTTTACAATAACTGAAGGAGATAGATAGAAAAACTATTCCCATTTTAGAGATGAGGAAATTAAGGCACAGAAAAGTTTTTTAAAACAACCTTGCCAAGGTCACCAGCTAGTAACTGACTGAGCAGGAACTCAAACTCAGGCACTCTAGCTTCAGAGTTGGTGTTCTTTAGCAGTTCCCTTTGTTGCCTTACTTCATCAGAGCAGCTCATTACATACCCATTTTCCCTTGCCTTGTATTCTGGTATACAAAAATGTGACAGTTCTTGCCTTTCCAGAAATAAATAGTTATTGAGGATGCAGGACATATGCATAAAGAGAGAAAAGCAATACATGAATCAAGTTGTCAAATGCCAGAGGAAGTATATAACTACAAGTTCTACAGAAGTTTGGAAAAGAGCAAATATGGAGATGGGGAAATCATCAAGATTTTGTAATGCAGGTGGAACCTGACTTAGGGGTTGTAGAGAAAACAGAACTAAAACCAGCAAAGAAGACTTGGAAAAGTTATTCCAGGCAGTGGGGCCAGCAAGGACAAAGGTTCTCTGTGTTCAGGAAATAAGGCTCAGTGTCCATGGAGAGGAAGGTTTCTATACAGGAACAGTGATATTTGAGAATGGGAAGCAGTACAAACTCATTTTGTAATGTTTTAAAAACCTAAGAGAGCAAGGTGGACTTCTTGTTGGAGAGCCACTGGGGTTTATGAGTGGCTGTGTGCATGTGTGCATGTGTGCCAGGTCGGCCAAGTAAGTGCTTTCAAAAGGCTGATGAGATGGCAGGTGTATAATGTGGATGGGACTGGGAAAAGTCAGAGAACAAACGCAAGATCACAGAGAAGTCTTCAGTACACATACCTACATTCAGACACTTCCCAATTATTCCAGCGATGATTATCTGGTTGGTGAGTATTCCATGGCCTCGCCTCACCTACCACCTGTCCTTTGGGCGGGTTCCCTGCTTGTTAGCACCTGAGGGTAGATGGAAGCAAAGTGGTTTTTCAATTAGTCTTTTTCCCCCTCTTCTGTTCCTTAGTAGTTGTGGTTAAATATTTGTTTTGGGGAGGAGAGATATATTGTGGATGGTTAGAACATTTTTTTAAATGGTACTTCCAGTCTTTTATTGAATAATTTGCTGATGAAGAGCAGAACTCACATTTGAGCCTACCCCTGGAATATGTAATTGCTTATTCCCTTTGATCTGAGATGGACTTGTAAATTGGGGGCTATCCACATGTACTTTCAGATAGTGTTCTCGTAGCAGAACCTTGGTTCTGCTGAGTTTTTTAGATGAAAGTGGTTAAATGTACTCTCCTTAAAAAATGCTAATATTGCATACCTCCAGACTGACATTTATAAGGCCAGATGATGATTATCCATATCAATTATTCTTACCTTTGTTACTACTTAAATATATTAAGCAAATGCTGCTTCTTCTTAAGTCAAATATAAATTATCAGGAGACCTGAGTAATTCTCTAGAAGCAGACTACATGTTGGGCTCTAAAACTAAAGTGCTTTATTGAAGGGATAGAAAAAAAAAAGAGAGAATGGGAAAAATGAAACAGATTGTGAAACTCTTTTTTAAAGCAGCATTTCATTATTTCAGGCTATTATTAAGAATGTATATGGCATCTAAATAGATTATAAAAGCTCAGTCGCAATACATCTCTATCACTAGTGTATGTCTGAATATAGTAGACATAATAATGATTCTAGTCCAAAATGGCCAGGATATTCATCTTGAATATCTGTCTTTTACTTGGGCCCATTGTATGCGAATATATTTAGGGTGCAACACATACACACACACAGATACATACAATACTTTCAAGAAAAGGAAAAGAACTTAAAAATTTATATACTTGGTTAATAGCCAGCTATCAAATCTACTATCTTTTCTCTGATTAACACACTTTCATACATTATTTTCAGTTCTTCCACTTGAATCTTTGTCATGTCTTCACCTCACAATCCCAACATTGCCTGACTATTTCTAGAGAAATAAGAAAATGAGCAGAAAAAAGTTTATTTAGTTATTCCAGAATGGCACAATTCAGTAGTGTCCACCCATTAGCCTGAAAACTGGCTCTGTGGCTTATGAGAACTTTTTGGCACCTTCAGAGACCTGCTGACATTAACATAAAATAAAACAAAACAAAGCCTCAACTCCTCTGCTTCTGAATTTGTTTGGTAAACGAGAATTATTACTAAAGTTCCCAAATAAATAATTATGATTATGAATAATTAAAATGTTAAACTCAAGAGGGCACTCAACATTCATTACACGGTGTAACTCATGCCCTAAGGGTAGTACCTGCAATTAGTTCAGTTTTACAGCAAAAGAAAAATGTGACAATCAGTAATTGCAGGTATTTAGTATAAGGAAGAAAACAAGCTAACTTGCCTTTAAATCACCTTTTCTCATCTAGCAGAGGCATTTCTCTCTATTCTTAACATTTGTAGTAATTCCACAACACAGAAAAGCAACAGATAACAGGAAAACATATTTCAAATCTGTAAGTAGATGCACTTCAGCTTTATTAACTGTTCTAATTGAGTAGATTAAAGTAGAAGGTAAAATATAACAATGATGGTTTTAAAAGAGTCTTTAAAAGACATTTTATAAAATTTATCAATATGTTTATTCATTTAATTTACAAACATTTATTAAGCACCTATCATGTGTCAGGGTTTAGATTAAGTAATAGTTACATTGCAGTATAAGAATTAGCCAATGGTTGCTTTTTAAACTTATACGAACTTATGTATATAAATTTGAATATATCAATATATTTGTATATTCTTACAAATATAAAGTTTGGAGTATGTATCTATAATTTATAAAATAAAGTTTTCAAAGTGTTATTCTTTACTATTCTTGAAGTTATGATAAATTATTTTAATTAAAAAAATTAAATAATAAAATTAGTTATATTTTTCTCCCTCGGAGCCTCTTCTATAAAAAGTATATATACATATATATTAAATTTATTTTATTTTCAGTAATAAATGCTTTATAATTATTAGGAAATTTTTTTAGATGTTTATGAAACTAAAATATAGTCAAGTTGGATATGGTTTAGCAAATAGTAAATACAATTTTGTATTTACAAGACTGTAGTAAAGCAGATTTTTTTTTGCTCTGAGTCAATAGCAAATTGACAAGTATGACCCAGGAAAGGGTTGCCTTTTACTAAATGCCTTTTTAGAGAGATCCATTTTGTCTTTCAAATAAGTAGAGAAAAGAATTCATTAGAAAGGTGGAATGAGTGATTTCAGAATGATAAATCTCAAGTTACCAATTCCACTTCTAATGATTAGTTGTCAGAGTCTTGTGTTTAATATTTTAGGTTATTTAAATGCTTATATTTAATTTAAATATAACTTGCTAAATCTCGATGTTACTGCATCATACATTTTGAACTTAGTTCATAAAATAGCTCAAAAGGAGCTGTGAAATTTTAATATTAAAATAAATTAGTATCTCTTGAATCTTTTGTTGGTTTCCGTTGTGAACCCATTTATATTAAGTATGACTGTGGGGTCTCTGCATAGCTATTATGTAATAGAATCAAATATTGATATATCATTGTGTTTTCTTTATGCGTACGATAGATCCTTTAAATTACCAGGCAATAATAGTCTATAATCAGAGATGACTGTTTAAACTTCAAAGAAATCTAAATTTTATAAGTAAATATTGCCCTTAATACATTTAGGAGGAACAACTGTTTTTGGCAGATGATTAATATATATATATTAATGATTAATATATATATATTAATATATATTATATTTAGATATATATAATATATATATATATTGATATATATATATATAAAACAAGCCTCTCCACCTCACTTTCTTTGGGTTAATCTGATAATGTAACCAAAAAGTGTTTTAAAGAAATGTTCTGATTTTAATTTCTATTTCAACAAACAACATGGTCTACATACACAGGAACCAAGAGAGTGGGTAGTAATGTAGAAGTATTCTTCCTGGTCTGCAGAATATGAGGATCTTCTAAACTACTCACAATAGCCATCTGAAGTGGGTTTCCTGGTGCTGTGAGAAACTATATCCATGAACACCCTACAATCCTTGGTGTGCAAAATTGCTACGTTGTGCACTTTCTTAATGGTATTCCTACCATTTATTAGGTATTGAATATGTATTAGGCACTGAATTAAATGTCTCATGAGGTGGTATTCTTAGGCCCATTTTACAGATACACAAAATGAGAATTGGGCAGGCTGAGCCACTTGCCCAGAGTCACAAAATTAGTAAATAATGGAGCAGGATGTGAAGCCTCACTCTGCAGCTCTGTACCTCATTGTCCCCAGCTCTCCATCTCAGAGGTCAAAGGAAGGCATTCTCAATTGTGAGATGCTTACAACCAACACCACCATAGCAAAATACTTCTCCTTTGCATGATAGTGTAAGTTAATTAAAAAGTGGCTTGACTATTAGTACCTAAAATCTGTTGTATCCTCTCATACCAAGATATGCAGAGATTTCAAATATTTTATTAAAACCTAGGCCTTCTACTCTCCAATGAGCCCTTATAGTTGGAGGATTCTGTTCCCACCATTCTCTGACATGAGCTCAACCTTCTGCACCCCCTCCCATTCTGAGGAATTTTAATTCTGAGCAGGCTATAAAATCAGATTCAGCTTGTACATCCAGTGAAGTCGTGTAGAATATTTCTCTTTTTTTTTTTTCCACACTAGTACTATTATGTGGCATGCCAGGATGCCTTTAAACAATATAGTATCTCAATTACCTCAACTGCCATCTGTTTCTGTTTTTTTTTTTCCCAGCCCTGCTCCCTGGTTCCCTAAACAATGAACGATATTCCCACTCAAGAGCTAGGATTTAGGCACATTCTCCGCAAAGAATGTCGGTAACAAATACAGATATCCCTCCTATTTAGATATTAGATTGTGATCAAAGCCAATTATCTATTGATTTTTAGTTTAGCATTTCAACTATCAGTTATTGCTTTAACTCTGGACATCCTCAGAGGGTCTGAAGGATTGGAACCATCACAAAATAAGCATAATGAAGAGGTATTTTGAGGAGCAAGAAAGGAGAGACATGCAGGAGCATCTGCTTTGTTAATCTTGCTAAGGCCTTTAAATACCATCTGTTTTCTCTTCTTTTCTGGCGACCATTTCTCCTAGGCGAAACAATTTTAAAAGGACTGGGGGGAAAAATAACTTGAGAAACTAGTTTGAGATTTTAATTCTTTATTTCATCTGCCAGACAGTGAAACACAGTTAACTGCAGCAAGTGTTCCTAATAGATAAGGGAATTGTTCCTTCACATATAATTATGCTGACTCTAACAGTAGACATCGCCAACCATATCATCTTCATACTATTAGAAGTGCTAGTAAGTCTGAAAAGAATCCATTTTGAGGAGGGTCAAAGCTACTTTTATTTTACTTCAAACCAGGGTTATCATGGTATAAAACTGATAATTCTTTTGGGGAGAACAATTTTTGGACTTTAAAAAAAAAGTATTAAAGGGTAAATGAAACTGACTGCTGTGACTGGCAGTAAGTTCAGGCATTTGGTGTTCTTTTGTGTTTGCTTTGGAATGTTAAACAGGTTGTGTTCTTTTTAAAAGAAAGCATTTTATTCAGAACATTCTCCCATGAAAGCCCTCTTTGACAAAGTGTCATTTTTTGATATATTACTAAATGTCTGCCCATTTTTATATTCAAAAAAGGTAAGCAATGTTTTAACAACTTTTGACAAGCATGGGGAATTAAACTTCCACAGAGTCGACTCTTGATGTAATGTTATAGAATGTTATATTTTCTATTTTGTACTTCTTCAGGGCAATACATTTTAACTTATATCACTTTCTGGTTGAAAAAAGTTCAGAGAAATTAAAGATGAGTAATTAGAACAGAAAAACTTCAATTCCTCAATAAAATATGTTTTAGGTATATAATTCTGAATTATACAAATATCTATATCTGTGTAATTCTAAACAGATATAGATATAACAGGAGATAAATTCAAAAAATTTTCTAGCTGAAAATCTCAACAAATTCAGCTACCTCTTAATTATACTTACATGTTACCTACAAATCATAAATTTCAAAATCATATCATCCTTCCCACTGGAAATCTCACATGGATAACCACAAGTACCTCATCAACAAACTGCTCTTCATCCTGTGCCCCTCATCTATCTCTCCTCCACCCTGCCCTTGCTCATTCATTCATCCAGAGCATCTTCCAGTTCCTTGAATACCTCACGTTCTTGCTTCTCTCTGCCTAGATCACTATCCCAATCAGCCTGGCTAATTTCTCCTCTTTTTGGTCTATGCTTGAATGTAACTTATCTTGAGAAAATTTCTCTGATAATTCTCTCTCCAGGAGTCCCTTCTCAGGTCCTGTAGAACCTTGTTCTCTCGAGTCAGAGTCCCTGTCAAGCAGTGATGTCATTGTCTCTTTACTTGCCTGTATCCTCAATAGACTGCAAACTCCACAAGGGCTCAGACCTCATCTGTCTTGTTTGCTATTAAATATCTGCTGCTGGGACTGGTGAGCAGTGTCCTGGATGCTCTCAAACATCATTACAAAGATTAATGAATCACTGGAGTGAGAAGTTCATACATGAATAATTATTTTTTTTCCTTTTGTTGATAACACAAACTATAAAACATGACCACTTTAAAAAATATTAACTATTTGAGTTGGCATGTGTTAATATTGATATTCCCATTTGATTATTTCATTTAACTGGAACAAGTTTCACATTTTGGTTCAAGAGCTTTCTCATACCACCTCTCTCTATAAAAAAAGTGCAAGGTAGAATGCCATGCTTGTATTTGAGTTTATAATATAGACTTTTCCTGATAACAATAAGGGTAGACTGAAAAGAGGAGAAAAAATTTATGGAGACATCTGAACATCTGAAGGAGCTTAAGGTCTTGCTGTGTCATTATCATCTGATAACTTTTAGAGGGATGCTGTAACTGGAAAAGGAGAAAATTTAAAACTAGTACCCATTTGGTCAATCAGAGAAATGGAGCTGGAGAAGAGGGCATCTTATGAATATTGTTATTAGATAATCAACAGCTGTAAGAATCAATATACTCTTGACAGTACCTTAAATCTAATAAAGCAGCTGTGGGTGACTAAATTATGATTACGACAAATTAGGGCAATTGGTTCAGGGTTCATTGCATCCAAAATTCAAATAAATAATCAAAGTGAAATTGCATTAGCTGACCTCCTCAGATCCTCTCTCACATATAGAAGGCATTTATTAAGCATACCCCAAATAATATCATGGCATAACTGCTTCTGTATTTCACAAATGACTTTGGATAAGGGGAAGGGTGGATGGAGCTGGATGGGGGAAGGTGGATATGAAGGGAAGGAGACAGAAGGAAGAGGAAGTGCTCTTCGAAATGAGATAAGTGCAACTCTTATTAAAAAAGAAATGTCACAACAGTACTTTTCTTGAGCCAAGATTAAAAATATGATGATCTTACGGAACGTTATCTTCCACAGCAAAAGTAATATAAAACCAATTTTTGTTCCCACATAAATTACTTAACACACCTGCCAAACTGGCTTTACACATTAATACTGGCAGTGATGGACCATCGTATATAAAAGAGATTCTTTCTCTGTGTTTCTTAGTCTTCAGCCTTTCATATTTCTTTGTCTCTTTAGAAAATTCTTACTTCTTATTTTGAAATATATGGAAATAGTTCACCAGCAGCACACATGGAGTTTTCATTGGCTCTCTTCTGGGCTTCCTGGGATCATCATGTAGATGATGGCAGAAAACAATTTCAAAGACAAAATACTGATGAATAAATTAAAGCACAATATGTATGTATGTATTTATGTATGTATGTATGTATGTATGTATGTTTGTATGTATGTATATACACATGCACACACATAGTCCCCATCTAAGAAATACATTTGTTTTACTAAACTGTATTTTCATCTCAAGAACTGTTCACCCTATCCTTACCTCTTTCCAAAATGCTTCTTTATAGCAATTCTCATTTCAAAAGAGTGCTTCAAACTGATTCTGGAGAATTTAAGTTCTCTCTGCTCTTTTGGCAATATACTTTTTATCAGATGAGCAGAAACAATGTGAAAACACCTGTCACAGTAATTTCAAACGTCTATCATCTGCAAATTATACATAAATGATCTATGGTTGCAATGTGGTCTTTGAATAGAGGACTGTTTACAAGGAAGACAAACACATGCTATTGAAAATATAAAAGGGTACACTGTAAGAAAAAGTCACTTGTAGCATATGCGGAAACTTACATTTTTTGTTTTTATCTTAAATCAAAACGAAGAGAACATTTCTGAAAGAACTAGCCTTGCTTTTCATTCACCCAGAGCATTACATATACATGCACGCCTACTCCCAGGTATAGACATCATTCACTCAGCTCCACAGGCTGCGGCAGGAAATGGAGTTGGAGCTGGATTAGCAACAAAGCACTTACTGAATGCCTACTCAGAGTAAATGATAGATAATCTACACCCTCACCCCACGCCATCCCCCCAAAACAAAGAAAGGCATAACTGTTAAACATGTAGAGGTTTTTAAAAAAAGCACAGAGAAAGGCTTTGGGTTATAAATCTATTTTTACATCTTACATACCTATTCTTTTTTGAAGTCTTAACTTATATTCTAGTCATTCTCAGAAATTGGTGCTGCAAGATAATTCTATTGTGCAGCCAGATCTGAGAATCCTGCCCTGAGATTTGGTGACAAACTCCCTTTCTGTTTCTCATTTCTGTCATCTGTTCACATCTGCATTTCCTTCATGACTAAGTAGCCTTTTTTTTTTTTTTCACCAGGGCTTGAAAGTTATATTTTCCTATCCTATCCCCCTTCCTGCTCTCAGAACTGTAATACAGTTCTACTGGTTTGCTTAGGAAACATTAGACATTTTAACATCCCGGTTTAAAGAAGTAAGTATGTAGCAAAGTAATGCTTCCATTTATTATCTAAAAGAATAACACTTGAAACAGCTTTTGATATGGGGGTTGCAATTTTCTAGAAAATAATAAGGTATGAAGGGCAATAGAAAACATATCCTTTTACCCTTTTAAATTCATAATATTTCAGACATAAATTTATGGGAACATAATGGCATGGTATTATAATCACTCCAGTATTCCTAAAGGTTTGACATTTTACAAGAATGTATATGATACTCAGGTGGGGTTCAAATAGGTCTAACCATCCTGTTGCTGTTTTGTAAAGCTGCATGTTCTATGGTAGTGTGGCTAAGGACAGCAATATCTAGCCCTCAAAAGGCAATAAAGAACATTCTGGAATGTGCCTTATTTCTAAACTATGGTGGCATGTTATAGCACTCTTTGTCAGCACTTTATTGGTTTCACAAGAATAAAAACAAACACTGAGGTCTTTACTCTGAAATCTATTTCCAGAATTTATCTTACTAACAAAGGACTTAGTCCTATGAGAGGTGTTCTAGTTATAAAAGAATTTCTCTTTGTAAAAGTTTATTTGCTATTTAAAAGGCTATATTTATTTGCACTCTTAATTTATAAATGTGCATTAAAAACAACAAACTGTAAAATCATACTTTTCCATGATCCATATAATAAACCCAAAAGAAGGAAATTTACTGAAATAAGAATACTTTTTTGTAACTGGGTAAAACTAGTTCATTTATGCATTTATATGGAAAGAACAAAAGAAAACCAAACTTTCATGGATGTGAAAAACATTTTGAAGTCAATTTGCTTTCAGCGGTGTTATTTATTTGCCCCAATTGCATATTCATTGACGTTTTCAAAAACAGTCTTACTTTTTCCTTTCTTATATTTAAGCATACAATGATAGGCAGCTCATACCAGTGCTTCCTTTAGTTGTTTGGATTTTGTTTTGTATATACATAAACTTTGTATTGTCTCAAAACAATAAAGAAAAATAAAGCGTATTTCCAAAGCAGCAACAACAACAAAAATAACCCGTTTTACTACACTCTCACTGTAGAGATATATCTTGGAGAATGGAGGTTTAAACGTGAAAGATACTTGACCAATTATAACCAAATCCACTTACCAATCAGCCCTGTATATGGGTGACAAATAATGACAAATACAACAAATAACAGGCTAAATGGCCACCAAACAGAAGAAAATCTACTCTGCAATTGTTTATGCAGCAAGAGTTTACACATTTTTGCCTGCATTGTGACTTAGGAGGGAAAGACTCAAAATGAGAGAATACACACACACACACACACACACACACACACACACACACACACACGCACGCACACCAGTCCCCAACACTAGGGGCTTACCAGAATTGCCCTATCAGATTTTCACAAATGTTAAGTAAGGGGTCCCTTTCAGAAATGGGTTATTATAAAGCTTGATTTCCTAACTTGTTTTAAAACATGATTTTCCTTTTTGTTAGGCTGAAATTCTTCAGAGACAAGATTCAGGAAAGCAAATAAAACATTATGGGACAATGTACAGATGGAGATGTACTTTTTAAGCTAAGAAAACTGTTTTTATATAAAGCCTGTCTTTCTAGAGGGAAGAGAGATGAAGAAAAAAGGCTTTTAGAGAATAAGGGTGATTAGTAGCTTTTCACAAAATGTCATGTCAAACAAGAATTCTGCATGCATTTTTAAAAAATAAATGATCAATTTTTACCATATATGTGACAAGCTACTTGAAAGTATACATTTTCTTTGTCCATTTTTTCATATATTTAGCATAGGAACTGTGTGAGTTGTCCAAACAAGACCTTTTTGGGATGTGGAATATGGCAGGGACTCAAGGTTCTGCCGCTTTTGGGTTCTTGTCATTAGACTCATTAACTCTCTCTAGAATGTAAGCTCAATGAAGGTAGGTTAATTTTTTCCTGTTTTGCTTATTGTTCTATCTCCAGCATTTATAATCTTGCCTGGCAGAAAGTAAATATGCACTAAATATTTGAGAAATTAATAAATGGATGTAGAATATTCCCTCTGACTTTGGCTACCAATTCATTGAGATATCAGCATGTGTCAGACTACGTGCCAAATGCTAATTATTTAATATCTAATCATTTAATACTATAATGATAAAAGCATTATTACCTCCATTTTAGAATTAATAGTGAAGTACTAGAATTAGAATGTGGTAGTTGAATAACTTAAAGTCTTGCAACTTGCAGAAATTAGAGAAAAAATTTCACCTTGTTTAAATTCAAAGCTTAAGCTCTTATTTTACTATGCTAAATCCTAGTACGATCCTGCTTAGTCAGTGACTCTGCTCCATCTACAGTCTCGACCTTGTTTTCATTCTCGATCCTGGTCTTTTCTGAATTGCTCTGACTCTGGTCTGGGGATCCTGTGCTTGATGAAAGCTTTGCTTTAACACTCCAACATCCCCAGCACATCTTTGTGCTGTTGTCTTAGGCAGATTGGGCTGCCATAACAAAACACCGTAGATTGTTGGTTTAAATGACACAAATTTATTTTACAGTTCTGGATGCTTCAAGTCCAAGATCACAGTGTCAACACTTAGGTTTTAGTGAGGCCTCTCTTCCTGGTTTGCAGATGGCTGCCTTCTCACTGTGTGCTCACATGGCCTTTCCTGGGTGTATGAATGTGAAGACCTCTCTCTCTCTCTTTCTCTTTTTTCTCTCTTTCTCCTGATAAGGCCACCAATCTTATTGAATTAGGACCTCACCCCATGACCTCATTTAACCTAAATTACCTCCTAAAAGGACTGTAACCAAACACAGTCACACTGGGGTCTAGAGCTTCAAAATTTGAATTTTTGGGGGACACATTCCAGCCCATAGCAGATGTCCTTCTAAACTAAACTATCTGGTACAGTAACAACCAAATACATTCCATTTTCCTGCTTTTAATCACAAGATTCATTCTTACACTTGCAGGAATAACTCTTTTGTCACCTTTTGTGTTCTTATAATGTTTTTGTCTCAGTAATTTAGATATTAAATATGTGTATCTTGGTCATACGTATACTGGATTGGACAGAATTGTCATTTTGTGAATAAAGTTTTCCAATGGTAAACTCTCATGGGTTTCTTGATTTTTTTCAGGGCTTTCATCCTGGCCATTCCATGATCAGAGTTAGCATACAGAGGAAAACACAGATTCAGGGGTCATACACCTGAGTGCTAACACTCTTTCTATCTCTGTGACTTGAATAGCATTGTGAAATTTACAAAATGCATTTTTTAAATTATTGTTTTTCTAAATCTACCAGGTCATAGATACCTCCTGATTCCCAGAGGACAATTTCAGAAGTATCATGTGGCTTAATATAGTTTCCAATGGACTTCACATCTATGTGCTACTTTCCTACATATAACTTTGAGAATCCATGTTCTGTGTAGACAATGACAATAAAGTCAATACAACTTTAAATTATTCCTTGGGATGGTCAAACTATTTCTTAAGACTTTCCAATTAGACCAGCAAATCTGAAATCATACTGTGACCTATTTATTACAAAGATTCTTTACTACGGGAAAAAAATACAAAGCCTATGACAGTCTCTTTTTAGTAACAATAGCCTTGTTCTCTAAACTTGTATTAAGTTTCTGTTGGGTGTCAGTGAACCTTGTAGAAGAGTAGAAGTACATGGCATCATGACATGCATTGAAATTTCAAAATGTTATTGTAGTCATGACTAAAATGTAAAAGTGTCCTGGTGCAGCAATATGAACATTTTAAAGAAAACTTTCCTATTTTGGCAAAATAGATTTCCATAAACCATTTTTCTTCAGGGAAGTCTGAGTGTGTGTGTGCCTGTGTGCATGTGAGCATGTGTGTGTGTGTGTGTGTGTGTGTGTGTGTGTGTATGTGTGTGTGTGTTATGTGCACATCCTGTCCTGAATTGTAAAGTTCCTCTGAAAGGAAGATATTTCTTTATATGTTTTATTAGTATAATTGCATTTTAAGATATAATGGCTTTTTTAACATATGATTAAAACTATTACAATATAAGTATCCACAGTAAACACAATGCCATTATTTAAAACAGAATAAGAATGCGTGCAAGTCACATACATTATAGTATTAATAGGCATTTCTTAGAAATAAATATTGTAACAAGTTATCACTATTAGAGTTTCACATGATTATTTACAAATATAAAATACAAATTATTTATTTTGTAAAGGAGAGATTGATCATCCGTAAGCTGCTATCAGTACTAAATTTAGATAATGCAAAATTTAAGTAGAAAAAGTAGTTTTAAAATTTTTTTCATCATTCAATAAAGAAAGTAAAGTTTTCTGTTGGGCTACACTGATCATTTAATTTAATTTCAGTTTCTCTAAAAAACAAAGTATATATTTCTCTATAATTGTAGAGGAGAGTTCTAGATAAGGAACTTGAAGATATGAGTCCTTGCTTTGGTTCTGACATTAAATAGCTCTGAAACTTCAGACAGACTATTAAATCTACTGAGTTTTTCTAACTGCAAAAGGAGAGGATAATATTAGATGGGCTCTGAAGTCCTTACACATTCTCCCAGTCTGTGATTCAGGTGGTTATTCCTGTTACGAGAGCCAATAGAATTAATCTCCATGAACAGAGAAAATTATCCTTCACAGGGTCACAGTGGCAAACCTTGCCATTATTAAACAGAATACTCCAGGTGACATCCTGCAGTTAGTTACTCCAGCCCAACAGAAGCCACACTTGATGGTTCCTTACTCTTCGAAGTTCATTACTTATACTGGTCTTTTGCCAACTACTGGGGTTGACACCCACTCCATAAGGTACCAATATATCTCTCAGGAAAGATTTACTGGATTGCTCCGCTACACGAAGCCACATCTCTTTTCACACGGGTTACGCAAGATTAAATTAAAAAATTCTGTCATAGCATTTAACACAATAGGTAGTTACAGACCAAGCTATGTATTAGTTACACACCTATTTATCATGTCTGTCTCTATCTTTAGGGTGTAAACGCCAGGACAACTAAGACTAGGCCAGTTTTTTTTTTTTTTTCTAATTTGGTCTTTATTTTTTCAAGGAAATAAATGAACATACCTTAAACACACACTGCTATGGAGCTTATTAGGTAAAACACCAGCACCCTGCCCACTCCAACACCATTTTCAGCTCTCTAGAAACAACTACTTTCAATTCCTCCAGCTGAATATTTTAGCATTTTTGACTATCTTTATAAATATTATGGTTATATTACTTTTCCTTGAATTATTAGTTTTAGGCATTGAATATTGATTTCCCTCTTAGAAAGCTTTAGTTTCCTTTCACTCCCCCATGTTCCACACAAACACTTCCTATCATCCTACTCTCCCAATACAGTTAGATCGGGAGTGATTATTACAATTACCATTATTATTATTATTATTATTATTATTATTATTATTATTATTACTATTGTTTACGACTATTCTCAGATGAGTCACAGTAGTATACCATGATTGCTTCCTTTTTTTCCACAAATTCTCACTGCCACAGAGTTAATAATGATCCCATTTAGTTTCTTTTCAATAGCTTATCACCATTTCAATCCTTCTCCTTTGTTTATGTGTAAATCTCTTAATATGTTTAAATGCATTAGGTATTCTGTTAATTTCCTTGTTTCTTGGAGTGTTCTGCCTGGTTCCATTCTAAACTGGTTGATGCACTAGTTTAGATGTCATGCTGGGTACTCCCACCCTTTTTTTTTTTGGATTGTATCTATGCATTTTGATTCCATAATTTTTATTAATTCTTTCTTTCTTTTCCTTTGGTGAAATTCTTTCTCTAAAAGTTTCTTGAAAGAGGGTCCATGTAAGAAAGACTTTTCTGAATCTTGTGTACCTAAAAATATAATATTGTGAGAGATGTTTATTCTGACAAATAATCAATAGTACATACAGATTTTAGATTAGAAATAATTTTCTTCCTGGATTTTGTTTATCTCTAGCTATCAAATATTGCTGTTGAGAGGTCTGATTCTATTTTGATACTTTATTCAATCTATGAAATATACATTTTTGCCCTGGAATTTCTTAGAATTTTTCTTTGCTCTCAATGTTATAAAATTTCTTAATGAATGTCTCTCTCTCTTTTTTTTCACTGTGCTGGGTACGGTGCATCATGAAATTCCTCAGTTGAGAAACTCATGTTCTTTAATTTTCAGAATATTTCTTTGATGACTACTTTTTTCTTCCATTAAATTATTGTTTCCCATACTGGGAATTCTCATTATTCAAAAGTAGGATCCTTAACACTAATTTAAAAAATATCCTCAATTCTATTTCCATCTTTTTATCTTTTTGCTATATTTGCTGAGAGATTGCCTCAACTTTATCCAAAGTTGATATCCAAAGTTGATATTTTTGGATATCCAAAAATATCCAAATATTTTACTTATTTTTTTAATTTCTGCTATTATAATATTAATTTTCAGTATTTTTTTTTCTGAATATACCTCTTCTATAATACACCATTCTCATTTGCTGAGGTAAAATCTTGTCTTATTTCTTCATATAGTCTCTGTTTCCATTCAAGGTATTACTGTCTGTTTTTAGTCTCTATGTCAAATTAGATGTCTTCCTTAAGCATGTGTTGATCCCTTGTTTACTTACATTTATGAGTAAAGAGCTTGGAAACATTCAAGAAAATGGGTCAGTTGTGCTTTTTACTCTAGGGTTGTTTGTCTAAGCTGTTTCCTTAAGGAATCCCTCTATTTGTATCCTTTGGTTTTTAATTTCTGAACTTATCAGATTCCTTAAAGACTGTTTAAGTATTCTTCCTAGTCAAATCTGATTGCCAGGATTCTCTGAATTCAGTGAGGAAGAAGACTCTAGACCTCAACATTCTATATGTAAATTCTCACTTAAATCCATTCTTTTCAGTGTTACCTTTTCTCCCCTTGATGTTTCCAGTCCACTGACTCTCTGTTTTGTTCTAATCATGTAATAAAACTTCAGTCTTCAAGATAAATGGAGAGTGAAAGGATCTCTAAGGTCTTTAAGTTGCTCTTAATCTTCTTGTAGTTAAGCTCTTGTTTACACCCCAATTCCAGAGATACCCAGTGAGGTCATTTCATGATCCTTTTGGGAGGCTTTGGTAGAAACTATATTGCCTCTGAACTCTGCCATGGCTGGTTTTAGGATTCAGCATTTTGATTTTTTAAATCAGTTTCCATATCTATACCTGCTTTCTAGCTTATATGATTGTTGATATTGTCTCTTATCCCATGCTTTTTAATGTAAATGTGTGCCTTTTAAGAATACTTTTTCAGTTTTATCATTAGGGGTTCAGAAAGTAGTTAATACAACATAACTACCCTGCTTTACATGGCATCTTCATCAGAGAGTGCAGTGCTTGGCACTTAGAAGGTCCCTAATAAATATGTATTAACTGAGTGAAGGAATCATTCCCCTGTGTAATTCTTTTCATCCTCTTCATGTGAATAAGGCTCCACCAACTGAGCAAATTCTCTGGATAGGTCCTATTCAGTTGTCTCTAAATGTTTTAAGATGTTAAATATTCTTTGTCATCTTAACATAAAACCATGTATGGAGCAACTTGGTCTCTGAGAATGTTGCTATTATGAAGATATCTTGTTGGAACTAATGCACTATCTAGACTAGAACTGAATACCAGCCTCTAACAATAACAGAGAACTTGTCTATGTCTGTCTTGGTTTCCACTTAACATGTATATTAGCTGTTTGAATAGATTCTTGGATCACGAAGGTCACTTTATTGTTGCCCTTTGAGTATGGGGTCATAATGAATAACCTCAAACTGTGGCTCTGGCCAAAGAGAAAATTACAGCTGTTGACAAGTGCTCTTGGTCCAGACTTAATGGCTGTCTAATAACATTAAATACATATATTAAAAAATGAAACAAAGGAAAACATGGACTCACAAAAGAATCCCACTGTATCTATCTTGACGTTTTTTTCTCTTAAAGGAAATTCTTTGAAAGGTGTATTCCATGTATTTGTGTGTTCTTTTTTGCTCCCTCTCTTAATGTTATTTCCAATCATAAAGTAATAATTATTATAAAATGAAAATATATTTAAAATTGATCGTTATTGTTTCTCAATCCTGCCTTATTGGTTATTAACACACAATGCTATACTATAAAAATAGGTTCCTTATTTTATTAGATACTGAAACAGGTAGCTTGCAAACTATATTTGTTTATGTTGAAATAAATGTTGTGTTATGGGCAAAGAAAGATGACATGAAAATCAAATTCATGAGAATCAAACTTGAGGCAGGTAATTTCTAGGATTTGAAATAAAATAATGGATGCTGGCTAAATGGAAGAGACTTTGTCTCCATTTTCATGGCAATAATAGGTTAAGTGAGAAGACTCTTCAGCATACAACCCTGCACCATCAAATACCTACTCAATACCTTATAGCATCAAACACCGGGGCTTTACTGTTACTCTGGAATGTGTGTTGAGGGGACTATTTTTGGAGAAAAAGCTTGGCTCTGCCCATTGTGGTCCCCCCGGCCCACCTCCACTCTAGGCTCCAGTAACCATTTTGATTAGACTAACTGATTAATGAGCAAAATTTAACTCTATTTTCATTTGATTGGTCATAAAAACATATGTACCTTGACAACATAGGCACTGAATTTCAGGTTTTTCCAAAGGTTGTAGCCTTGAATTCTGTTGGTGAATTCTTCCTCAAAGCAAAAAGTGGTACATAATTTTTAATATCTTATAGACACAGTTATCTGTTCTTTAAGACAGAAAATATTTTTCGGGTACTAAATTCAAAATTGAATTTGTCAGGTCATCCTTATGTAAAAAATACATAAGTATTAACGAACATAATGAATATTACTGTGGACAAGGTTTTTAAAATTTGGAAAAATGTTTTTCACAGGGTTATTTTTGTATAACCTTCAGTCAGTGGAGGGCATGATATTATAAGAATTTTTGAAGGTACTTCTGTTGAGACTTGATGTATGCACATAGATTTCTAAATAACTAAATAATTATGATTGCAATACTCATAAGACACTATCATGTGCCAAACACTGTTCTAAGCACTTTACATGCATAAACTCATTTAATCCTCCTAATTACTTAAGAGATAGACACCTATTATTATCCCATTTTTTTCATAGAGAGATTAATATTTTGCCCAATATCACAGTAAGTGGCAAGAACACAAAGCTAGAACCTGTATATCTAAGGTTAATTCCACTTTTTTTTAAATATCACTTCTTTCAGTTAGAGTTTTTTTTGTAGAAGTTAAATAATAAATTCAAAACTAAACTTGAAGGCAAGAGCGTACAGTCTTGTAATTCTAAAGTGTCAATTAAAAGAGCAACACCCAAGATCAAAGGTAACATTTCACTTTTGAAAATTTAAGAGACTGCTTATAGTCTCAAAGGGAGGGCTACAGAGCATTCAGCTAGAGACCTCAGAATTATATATTTTGGGAAATATTGGTCCTAGGGTCATAGCTTTTATCATAGACTTAAAAAGTAAAGGGAAATAAATTATTTCAATGTCAACTAAACATATATGCTACCACAATCTCTCTTAAAGAAGTTTTATCATGACCATCCATGCCATATAATATGATTTTATTATTCTTCTTCATATTTTTATAGAAGGTTATTATACTCTTGTTTGTTCTTCCTCTTTTTTTAAAAAAAAATAATTTGACAGTACCATAAAATTGTCTATTTCCCCTCCCCCCAGAATCTGTCATGGTAACATCACAACAGTCTTTATGGAACCAGGACTAAGCAGTTAATGCCCTGTTTGCCCATTTATGCTGAACATTAAATCAGCAAGCTCTGATTAATCACTGATGTGTGAGACACTGGAGATTAAAGCTACCTGCTTCCCAATTTAATCAATTTTGGTGGAGAAACAGACCTATAAAAAGTGAAGATGGATTAATATAGTAAATATAGTAAAAGTTCAAAGAAATTATATATATATATATGTATATATATACATATATATATATATAAAGATTAAAGGTTAAAAATTATAGTAATGGTTAAAAGAAATTATACACACACACACCATATTATATGGCATGAAGAGAGAGAGAGAGAAACAGTGTGTGTGTGCATCATGGGAGCTTAGAGGAAGAAAAACTATAATTCCCCTTGGAAAAGAAAAGGAAGTTCTCATAGATGAGGTGGTATTTGAGTCATATTTTGAAGGAGAAATAAGTCACAAGTTGAACCTAGTGAGTAAAGGGTACACCTCTTGGAACACAAAGAGCTTAGTTATGTTGAGGAACTGTAAAGGCTACAACATTAGCATGTGTTTGAGATAGTGTCACATGGCCATTAAGACAGTAGACTCTGGTGACATCATTGTGCCAGATTTGAATCCTGGAGCTGACCTTGGAGAAGTTTATTAGCAACTTCTTAGTGCCATAGTTTCCTTATCTATATAATAACAAAAATAATAGTATCTAAACTGTAGGGTTATTAAGGGTTAAATGAAATAGTCTTGTAAAGCCTGTAGTATAGTGCCTGGCATATAATAAGCACTCGATAAATGTTAATTATCATTGTTATTACCCCAAAGAGACAACTAATTCTTACATAATGGATACCACTATTAAGGGTGAAATTTCCTCCACATGGTCTTTACACTCATAAGAAGCAATATTAAATTATGTTTATAGATTCCTTTGTACAATTACTCTCTTCTGTAAGTCAGAAAGCTATCTTTGAAAGGCAGCTACACAACTTTGACTGGTGTCTGAATAGCTGTTTCACAGCTCATCCAAGTGTTTAGATTCCCTCAATTATGAAGCCAGTTGATGAATGGGCACAAAAAAAAACAAGGACAAGAAACTCATAATGTCACTAGATACTGTATTTATATATGTTAGAAGGACAAATTTTTTATTTAAGACATGTAAGGTTTATCTTTTGCAAGGGAGATGAATCATATTGAGAGGGACCAGTTATCATTTGAGCAAGATAATTTAGAAATCCACCCTATAATTTCAATAGATTTTAATTTAGACATCTTACCCTTACATTGACTAAATTTAGGCATTTGAATGTAAGAGAGATCCAAAGGAATTTATTTTCCAAAAGCTTGATCCTACTATCTGAATAATATTAAATGATTATAGTCACTTCTATAGATGCCATTGAGAGATACAAAGAAAGTTAGCAGGACACACAACCTTTACATTTAGATTCCATCTCCCACCACTTTCTGTGTGAGAGTTTAAGTCATTATTAAGTCCAGACAGCCACTAAGGAACAGGCGTTCGAATGACATTAACAGGTTTTGATAAACTTATTTCTCCAGATTCAGCAGAGCTGACCAAGTTCCACATTTAGAAGATCTTTTCTAGTTTCCTAGATTAGGCCAGCTGAGAAAGGGAGAAAGAATAATTTTGAATGGAAGAAAGCAGCCAGAGTCAAAGAAATCCTGAATATTGGGAAACGTGGGATTGAATATGAGTAAGTGTTAAAATGAGGGGTTATAGATAGTCCAGACCCCATGACTATGCAGGGAAATATATGAATTCATCTGCTGTAAGCCAATAGAAAGTAGTAGGGTCAGGCTTGGAGGGTGCCAATCAAAGTATGTAAGTTAAAAAAAAAATTAAGCCAAACAAAACACATCTGTGTCCAGGGCAAAGATTCTGTCCATTTTATGAGCCTGGGGTTTGGTAGCCTCTGGCCTATTCTGAGAGAAGAAGAAACTACACTATGGGGCAGAACTGGTTATATCATTTATTGATAAATATGCAATTGGTTAGAATACCAAAGGGACAGATCTTTCAGCTATATGTCCTTGGGCAGTATAAGTATAAGTTTTGTTGGTGAGATCTATATTAAATTAGGAAACTTGGTATTGGGGCCTACATTCTCTAGTTTGGCCAGTTTGTTCTTAGAATCTCCTATGTTTTGCCTGTGAGTTGGCGTGAGCAAAAGAGTATAATGATTTTTCCTAATCTGACTTTCTGAGGAGTGAAACTTTTGTGAGAGAGTGAGATGTTACATCCTTTAAGTAACTTAGCTTATTTTATTTCTTTGTACATCTTTTTTACTTTAAACTAGCAAATAGAAACTGTATTGCCAAAGTTCCAATGACAAAGCCAAAAAATTGGGCAATAGCTCTTGTGAAAATCTCCTCTCTCCCAGACCTAGAACTCAACTACTAGCCTCATTCCAAAACCCTTTCAACCCAGCTAGGGGTCCACAAAAACAGACCCCACATTCTATGGAATTGAGTATCAGTCTACAAAGTGACAGTCACTAGATATGGATTTTAGTATGTGTGATGATAATAAGCTATGTATTAATATTTTTAAAGTTACATTTAATGCTGTCTTGGAATCTATTTCTTTTTTTAAAAAAAGATGATTTAGTAACATTAAGGAGAAGAGAATAAATTCCTGGCAAATTTGTAAATAAAAAAAAAGTTAAACAAGAGATAGGAAGAGAGCTCATTGAGGAAAAAGTTCTTTTGAAGGATAAATAAGTGACAGTATAAGTTTTTTTTTTTTTTTTTTTTTTTGGTGTTTGTTGCTTTGAAGAGACAAGATAATTTTAGCAGCAGGATGGAGTCAGCATGAAGCTCCAGAGCTTCATCAAGCTGGCCAAGAACAAGCCATTTTTGGTTGAAATGAAAAGTGAACTCTCTATTCTATTGGACAATCAGGATGAATGGAGAAAGGTAGGGGGTAAGTTTAAGGGACACTTAGCACTTTTCTTCCTACACAACAGAAGGGCTGATAAAGGAGGTGATTGGTTAGGTTGGGTGAAAAAATTATGGGACAGCTCTGTAAGTACACAAAATTCAATGCATAATTAAGTAAATTAAAGAAATGATTGAGTTTACTTATATGTATTCCATATTGTGGATTTTGCTTTGCTTTATAAATCATGTGGATTTAGAAAAAAATTTGGTAGACATTTGAGATTAATAAAAATATCTGCTACTTAGTATAAATTTTTGTTTAAAGAAAATAAATACATTAATGAGATAACTACAGGTTGTGTACCTAATTCTCTTGTAGCTTAAATTTGAGGAAAGTAGCACACCTGTCTGTGACATAGACACCCACATCCATTCTCTGGGAGCAGGTACCCAGAGGCTTAATGCCCTAGAGAAGTAGATTGAACCATAAAGAGTTGTTTTTAGAATAAAAAACATTTTACAGACTTAAAACATCACATGTGATTTCAAATATATGCCTAGGTGTTCCAAAGACATAGGGCAACAACTATCCATAATAACGGTAGGGGTAAAAATATTAAAATCATAAAATATTCATATATATATATATATATATTTTTTTTTTTTCATAACACCATCCATACTTGAGTTATCACCACCCTTCCCTTTTGTAAACACCAATTAGAATTGAACACATTTTGGGAAATACTCATTTATAGCATTTCATTTAAGGTTTTATAAAATGACTCCAAATATCTTAAGATCCTAATTACCTTAAGAATGAGAATTAAGGACGTCTGCCTGAAAAAGACAAGGAACTTAAGTTTCTTTAGGCATCCAAGCAACCTTTCTCATCTGGGCTTCCTCATTTGAACCAGAGAACGAACACACACACACACACACACACACCTTCTCATCTTTTTCTAGGATACTACATAACCAGTACCATTCTAGATATAAAGGAGAGAACTTAATTTTTAATATACAAGAGATCTTTAAGGCATGAAGTCTTAATTCTCTTGTGAAACTCCAGCTGAGAAAAACTGGCTGATCTTCACCTTCCTCTAAGAGCAGAGCAACCTCTATGCTGAATGCTGATGACTATTCTTCCAAACTCCAGACTCAAAGGCAACTGCTAACTTGACACTTTCACTTAAATATCTAATAGATCTCTTAACTCAATGTGTCTGGTACTAAATTTGATCTTTTATCACAGCCCTGTTTCCAAAATATCTCCTTTATGTCAGTTGATGGTAATGCCATTCTTCTAGTTGTGATCAAAAACTCCTTGATCCTTCTCTTTCACCTATACTGAGGAAATCTTATTGACTCTCCCTTCTAAATATGCCTACCAGTGGCACTCCTCACCACCTCTTTTGCTGGTCTCTCTGCTATAACTGTTGGTCTTTCCCCTGTCCAGTCATTTTCAGCATGGCAGCCTGACTGGTCCTTTTTAAGCTATCTCTCTGACTTCATCCAGGCACACTATCCTCCTTGGAGTCTACAATGACTGTTCCTTCTGCCTTGAGTATTCTCCTGTATGGTCACATTCCTAATTTTCTTCAAGTCTTTACCCAAATGTCACCCTCTCAGTGAGTCTTCCTTGACCACCTTACTTAAAACTGCATCCCATTTGCTAATACTTGGTGCTCCTGCTCCCCCTTATCCTGCTGTTCCCCTGCTCCACATTCCTTATTTCCTTCTAATATACTACGTAATTTACTTATATATTATGTTTATTGATATTTTCTGGTTCTTCTCTCTTTCTCTAAAATATACCATGAAGGTGGGCCATCTTTGTATTCCAAGTGCCTAGAGAGTTCCTGTCATATAGGAGATAGTCAATACTTAAACAGATTAAACAAATGGAGTTTGAAATCAGCAGCAGGTGAGATTAAGATTTGATGCATGAAAAAAAAAATCCAAATAGGCCAACTGTCAGACTCATTTATAGGTTGATAAGCAAGGTCACAAGATCCTATTCTAGGGTATTATAAATCTAGAGTACATTTCTAAACAGTGCAACACAGTGAGAGAAAGCTGGCTTGGAGGCAGGGTATTGAAGGTGACCTTGGTGGTTCAGACAGCTCCACAAGTTTTATAAATTATTTTAAGGAAGAGATAAAAACAAGCAAACAAACAAACCAAAAACCTGAGGACTATGCTTTTCTTTCAAACTCAATCTGAGAGTAATCTACTGACAAGAAGTCTGATGAACTCTTCCTAAACAAAAACTGGAATCATAAATTCCTACTGACAAAGTGGTGTTGCAAATAATTTACATTTTGACATTCATTACCTTATAGGCTCACAGGTGATAAGTTCAATTTCTTAACCAAAACCAGAAGCGTTGAGGTATGATTGATTCTCTCGTTTTGTAACCAGAACTGATGGTTAGTTGGCTAATTGGAAAAGCTGGCTAAGGTGGGAATTTGACAATTGATGCACTTTATACATTGCACTTTAACTTAAACATAGGAATCATCATTTGAAGGAAAATCAGGGTCTTTTCTTTGAGCGTGGGTCTTGTGACATCAGTGTTTATTTTTTTCCTTGCTAATAAGTCATAATTCATATTTCATCAACTACAAATTCCAGTTTCTTTTTTTTCAAAGTAAAATCTTAAAGACACTTGTAAAGAATATAATTATATTTCTAAGAAAAGGTAATTTTATATTCTAGGAATGGATATATTTTATTTTTAAATTCTTTAGTCTTTTAGAGTTGTCCATGCCCCTTTGATAAAATTATTTTGCATTTTATCTTTATTCAGTCTTTCCAAAGAATTCAACTAAGTTTTATAGAAAATACTCTTGAATTTCACATTTATATTCCTAAATTACTAAATATACAATTAAAATATATAACTTCACAAAATACTATTACACAAACAATTTGGAGGCAAACACTACCAGTTCTTGATAAGTACACAACTGGTGGAAACAGAAGTGCAAAGTAATCTAGAAAATACCAAATTGGTCATATATACTCCATACACCCTGTGATACATTTAGGAAATTTTGTAGAGGGCATGGTGAGCACTGGTGGTTGATTTTGGCCAACAATAACCAATTCTCCAATTCTCTGACACCAACTAGATGGCCTAAAATTCAATTCAATTCAGTTTTGACACTAAATATTCAGAGTTAGCACAGATTTGACAAGAACTACCCAGAGTCAGCACAGAACCCCAAGTTAAGGGCTCAGTCCCATGACATTGCCTTCACTTCAGATAATAGTCTCAAGTCCTTGGTTGCCAGGTACACACACTGTCTGACTTGGTTACAAACTCAAGGGGTCCAGGTTCAATATCTGCTTGAATGAATCATGAAACTCAGGAAAATATGGTTTTTATGGTTATTGGTTTATTATAAAGGATATAACAGGAAGAACCAAATGGAAGAGATGAATAAAGCAAGGTACAAGGTTAGGGGTGCAGAGCTTCCGTACTCTTTCCAGTTGTGCCACCTTAGCCATTACTGCTCACTAAAATATTGTTAACCTCAATGTTTGGAGTTTTTAATAGAAGTTTTATATATAAGCATAATTGATTAAATCACTGGCCATTGGTGATTGAACTCAATCTCCAGCCCTCTCCCCTCTCTGAACATTGTGGTGGGGCTTAGAATTCTAACCCTCTAATCATATAATTGGTTTTTCTAGGTCCCCATTCTTCCATGAGTCATCTCATTAGCATATAACAAGACACTCCTAATACTCAGGAAATTTCAAGTTTTAAGAGCTTTGTGCCAGAATGAGGGCGAGGGGAGGGCAAAGACCAAATATATTGTTATTTTATCACAAATGGTTATGGTATTATAGTGGGCATTATGTTTATCTGCTTCCCCTTCTTGACTGTGTACTTATTGAGGGCAGTTTCTTATGTCTGTTTTTTCTTTATTTCTCTTAGTGTACAAAACAGATACTCAAAAAATTTCAATAAAGGAGTAACTGTCTAAATGAAGCAAGCAAATTATATTTTAGTAGTCTATAATATTATAAAATATGATAGAACCAGACATTTCAGCAGGAAACTATCAGCGTCAACTTTAATAATTCATATAATAAAATTCTTATTAGCTAAATATTAAGATATAGAAACCCTGATATCTAGCCCAAAATTGGTCACCTACTCACTATAAATGATTGGGCAAGTCACATAAGATTATAAAATTTATTCTCTTATATAATAACCAGTCAAGTAAATCATATTGTCAGCCATTTTATGAGGTCTGAATGTTCTCAACTGTAACACACAGGGAAAATAATACAACCTTTTATCACACAGCAATACTGTGAGGGTTAAATAAGGTAATGTACTAAGGTGTTTGTAACTTTCAAACAGTAGTCAAATAAGAGTAATTATGATGTTATTAAACATACACTGACTTCTGAGTAGCAAAAGAATATTAATGAAAATGCACAGAAAAAATTAGCTATAAAGTTTATTTAATCCTGAAAGAGGCTGTAAAGATTGGAGCTGCATACATAGCTCAACCTAACCTTCCAACTCATAGTTTGAGAAGGCTGTGGCATAAAGTAGAAGGAATATTGTGAAGTGCATTAAAAATTACCTTGTCTTCAGTTCACTTTGGGTTTGATGCTGTAATCAACGAGAAATTTTCCTGTATAAGGCTGGAGGATACAGTATATTACATTCAATTCTTTCCAATAAGATTATTTATTGCTATTCAATTCACATTTCCCTCAGGTTTTGGCAAGATTATAGAATTTATTCTCTTATATAGTATCCAGCCAAGTAAATCATCTTGCCACCCATTTTTCTTACCCAGTATCAGTGGCTCTATTTCTCCGTTTCTCAGAGTATATTAAAATTTAGCTGTACAAGCTTTCCTTTTATAAATCTACAATTTAGTTTTATTGTTACCTTACTAATATTTTCTTAATAAAAAGTGTTGAAAAAAAAAGTAGACTGAGTCAGGTGGTTTTAAACAACCAAACCAGAGACAAGGTGATAAATATTATGGATGAAACATTTCTTCTTGTAGACAAAAGGTACCAGTAGGTATTAAAACAAAAATAATTCTATCTCTGCTACAGGATCTTAAAACATTTCATTAGAAATATACAAGCACAAGAAGCTGCATTAGAGCAGCCTAGTGAGCCCCCCTAAGTGGGTAATAGCAAAGGCAACTCTTTCTCCTTGCTTTACGCAAAGCATTCAGAGTAAGAAGTCCAGATTCCTGAGATCTGCTCAGATTATGTTGCTGCACAATAACTCAGTGGCATTCTCAGTCTCTGTCTCTGTCTCTGTCTGTCTGTCTGTCTGTCTGTCTGTTTCTCTCTCTCTCTCTCTCTCTTTTCTCCTCCCCTCCCCCACTCATTTCTTTTTTACTTGCTTTGATAGCCCTTTTAGCAGGAAAAAAACTCATCATTTATCTGTATCATCATTTACAATGGGAGAAAAATATGATACAAATATGAAAAATATGATAGTATTATATTATACCATATTATATATTATTACTATACTATACTGTACTATTCTTGAGTATTACTATAGTATACTGTTAGTATGCTTTATATTATACTACATATGTTATGCTATACTATATATGCTGTGCTATACTATGCTGTACTATACTCTGTTATACTATGCAATATCTGAAAGGGAGTTTGTGCATATATCTACTTTAGCAATAGTTTCATAAATAATTAATCTTTGAACAAAAAACATATAGTATGTCTTAAAGTATAATTAATGTAAAATACAGGACAAAAATGCTGTTCATAAAAGTAGGGATCATTAAACATTTCAGGGATAAATAAAAAGCCAATAATAAATGAAATAGATAATGATGGATTAAAAGTAACAGTTATAACAAGGAATAGCAGCAACTGAAAACCCTGAACAATTCAAAACTTCACTGTTGAGGCACTGATAACTTGTTTTTTACAAAAATTAGGGAGACTCCAATGTTCTGTATGCATTTGCAGGAGGCTTCTGAGAGTTGTCCAATAATCAGGTTCTTGGTCAACTTCTTCAGACATTACTACAACCATCAATTTTAGATTATGAGTGCTAATTTAAAAAATTAATAACTCACTATTACTCATTAACCGCAAAAGTGCTTTTCAACAGGGCTACTACCCATATGAGATATCTTCATTGTGACCACTAGCCACTCTCCTAGATAGTTACGGTCCCTTCTTCCTCAGCACTAAACGCTAATGGCATCATTCGGTCTTTGTGATCATCAAAAAGACCAAGGCCAAATGATTCTTTGTGGGGGAAGGACAGTGCTGAGAAACATAATGCTTTTAAGAACAGAAAGAGGATGAGTGCAGGGGCCAGTCTGCATCACCAGGAGAGCCCATCTTTTATATTGCCATGGTGACCCTAAATCTGACCAGTCCAGGCTCTAAGACAGGATGCAGATATGTTTCTTAGCTTTGTATTATAGGAACTAACCAGCCTGGCTTCCTTTACTTATTCTGTGACCCCAGAGGAGTTTTTTTTTAATTGCCATATACTTGATGTATAATATCCTATTAGTATCAAGTACACATCATAGTGATTCAGTATTTATATACATTATGAAATGATCCCAACAATAAGTCTAGTTACCATCTGTCACTATACAAAGTTATTACATTGTTATTGACTGCATTTCCTATGCTGTACGTTACATCCCCATAATTTATTTATTTTATAAGTGGAAGTTTGTACCTCTGAATCCCCTTCACCTATTTCACCTGTCCCACCCCTCAAAAAAATCCTTCTCTTTTGGTAACCATTGGTTTGTTTCCTGTATCTATCCATCTGTTTCTGTTTTGTTTTGTTTGTTAGTTTGTTTTGTTTTTTAGCTTTTACTTGTAAGCAGTATTTGTCTTTCTCTGACTTATTTCACTTGACATAATACTCTCTAGGTCCATCCATGTTGTTGCAAATGGTAAGGTTTCATTCTTTTCTATGTTTGAGTAATATTCCATTGTGTGTGTACATATATCACATTTTCTTTATACATTTGTCTATTGATATAACACTTAGGTTGCTTTCATATCTTGAATATTGTAAATAATGCTACATAGAAATGCATATGTCTCTTTGAATTAGTGTATTTGTTTTCTTTGGATAAATACCCAGAAGAGGAATTGCTGGATCATGTAGTAGTTCTATTTTTAATTTTTTGAGGGAACTTCATACTATTTTTCATAGTGGCTGTACCATTTTACATTCCCACCAACAGTGTACGAGGGTTCCTTTTCCTCCACAACTCACCAATACTTGTTACTTCTTGTCTATTTGATAATACCTATTTTGACAGGTGTGAGGTGTTATGTCATCATGATTTTGGTTTGCATTTCCCTGATGACTATTGATGTTGAGCATTTTTTCATGTATGTGTTGGCTACCAGATGAGTTTTTTTAAACTTCATTGAACTTTAGTGTTTTCAATTCTGAGAAGAGGATAACAATGCCTGTTTTAACTCCTTTAATGATTTTATACAAAGTGCTTTATAAATCATGATTCAAAACGATACTATTAATTTTATTAGTTTTTACAGATTAGAGATTGCTTTGGATTATATGTTCAGTTCTCAATTATGGTGGTTACAGAGCTACACTATAAGCTCAGTAAATTCTCTAGCTAAAGGTGAAAAGGTAGGATAGGGTGAAATCCACAAGAGACAATAATTATTGCACTATAAATGGCAGACTTTAGCCCAGTTAAAATAAGTTGGAACTGTGGGTGAGGAAGTCATGTAGGCTGTATAGTTTTCAGAATCATTTCATTATTGCCGAACTGAAATGTGTATAAGGTTCTTGCCTATATTCTGTATTTTCAGTGAGACTATAAATTCTCTGCAGTCAATTAAATTCAATTAAGCTAAGTTTTATAAATATATGTTCAACTTGGACAATGTTTTTGTTTTGAAAATTACTAATTATGTATTTTTAAATCTTTTACAAATAGGTATTTCTAGTTTTTTTTATTACTAAAAAATATCTATCTTCTCTTTTATAACCTCCTTTTGAACACATCTTCCCTATACATAATTATCAAGATATTGTTTCCTCTGACACACTCTTCTCTTTGTTAAAGCTTCCTCTTCCCACATTTTCCCTTCCTGTATTTTCTCAGCATTTCTATTGAGTATTGTCTTTCTTTTTGTCAACTCACTAAGTGGTCCTAGAATAAACAATTTGCTATTTAAATTCTTGAAACTCTTTTTAATACAAAGAAAGTTATTAAATGGAAGATGAAAATTACTTCTTCCTGTTCCAATTTTTATTTTGAAATCTTTTATAGAAGGTATTGGCATGCAAATTTGAATTTAAGTTTGTTAGAAATATCAATTGAAGAATATAACTTCAAATAGTAATTGATTCAAAATAGCAAAAAAGGGAAAGAAAGTGAAGAACAGAAGAAAGGATGAAAAGAAAACATGAATGACTGTGTGCGTTGGTGAGCAGTAGCATAAAATTCAAGTTTTCTCTCCTTTCAGGGTAATTCTTAAGTAATAACATAAAGGGAACTTTCAATGTGTCTTTAAAATCCATGAATCTTATCATTCTAATAGAATTTTGACATCATGCATAGGTTGTTTATGATCCCTAATTTTCCTGTCAAAGACCAAGGTGGAAAAATTGATATATCATCCATTGCAAAAATGTAAATACTGTGTTGTGGATGGAGCAGATGGAATAAATGGAAAGATTGGTAAAACTCTTAGATAAAATATCCATTACTAATAGTAAATACAAACCAAAATTAGGGGAAAAAAGTTTCATACGAGCAGGAGTGATTTTGTAGCGCCATTCATCTGTGTGACCCTCTAGGTATAGTCCACATTTTCATTGCATGATTTGAAAGCAAAAGCCTGTTGTAGTTTTGGACCTCAATTAAATGAACAACCAAAAACATGCATTAAAAAAATCTGTGATCACAATTCATGTTTTAAGGGATTTTAGCTTATTTTAGCCATTGCGGCAGCTGCTCTGGTTTCTGAGTTAATGATGGACAAGAAAACTATTAGCACTTCTCTAGCTTAAACAGTGTCAAGTCAAACACCCAATATGATGAGAACTAGATGATTAGGGGTGCATTCAATGCTTATTGTAAAAATTAAACTGATGTTTCATTACATTTCCAGAAAGCAAATGGACTTTCTGATGTATTTCTAAGAACATGTGCTATACTCCATTAAGGTCTGGGTAACAACTATGAAATGCAGATCTAGGTTTAGGAGGTACCAAGAACTGTGGCCCTTCAGAGAGACCAGGTACCACAATCACTCAGACCAACTACATTCAGGTAGACACCCTCAGCACTCACAGTGCGCCATGATAGCCTTTGTCAACACAGGGACAACATAGTACTTGCTGGGCATCTCAGCTATAGTCATTATAAAACTTTTACTTAAATTGAGACAAGATGTACATACCTGAGTCTTTCACACTTTTCTCCTTGTCCTGCCTTCTGCCTATACTCTATATTCCCATGGCAGCCTTCAAATTCTGACAGTTTTTAGTCCTCCAGTGTATTTTATCTTCTTCTGGCTAAACAGTCTCATCTTCTACAGGGTGCTCTTTAGCCCTTTTAGAGTCCTAGTTGCTCTACTTTGAACACACATTCCTATGTTCCAGTTAGAATGTGGCTCTCAAAACATAATGTGGTATTTCAGGCCTGGTTGTGGGTGTGCTCCACCTAGAGTAAGAGAGGCCGTCATCCTCTTTGCTCTGGACATGATCTAATTATAAATCGAGTTTAAGGTCTTATCAGCTTCTTTTGGGCAATTACATGACATCTCTAACTCACACTGAGTTAATAATTAAATGAATGCCTAGAACATTTCATGTGTGTTTCTTTCAAATTCCTCCTAAAACACTTACTTTATTTATTTATTTATTTTTTAGACCAGAGGATAGAACTTTACATTTATTCCTTTTGTATTTTATTTCCCCAGATTTGGCCCAGAGTTGTAGCTAGTATAGATCTTTCTGGGTCTTGATTCTGGCTCCATTGTATGAGTTATTCTCCAGTTTCATGCCATCTGCAAATTTAATTTCCAGGATGCCATTAGTTCTTAAGACTCATTCTAGAAGCCTTTTCACAATAATAAAATTAAAGATAAAACTATACAAATTGTGGGTCCAAAGACTGGCTGGTCCCAGGTCTGTCTGTGATCCAGGCTAACGGCTAGAAATAGGACTCTGGATTTTGAATGTTACATTAGTGTAGTCGGGCACCTGCTCCTAAAATATGTAAATGTACTTTAGCTTATTGTGTCATACATGTGTGGCTGAATACCACTATTGTACTCTGCTATGTGTGGAGCCATGCAGTCCTCTGGAGAGCAGAAGAGCAGCAGAAGCGTGCTCCCTGCAGTAAAGTTGGTGTCTGCCATTTCATTCTCATGTTAGCCCCTCTGCATTCTTTCAGCTGGGCATTTCACCACTTAAACCTTCACTTCTCAATCAACTCAGTGCTGCCACAAACATTTTATATGATGCCTATACAGATATTCTTTTCTATTAACTTTAGGGATTTTTTGAGTCTCATGAATATATTTCCTAATATCATGCCATATTCTATTAAAATAAAGACTTCTTTTACTAACACAAGTATTTTACTTTATATACTAGGAGAAAATGTGTTAAAAATCAGCTTTCATTCCTGGATTACACAAAAGGACATAAAATTGTTTCCTTTCATGACACGATAGTGGTACAGAAAACACTTGGCATAACAGACAAAGCAGGAAAAACCAAAGAGAATTCAAAATAGACTGAATGCTCAGCGGCTTTAGAATTGTTGAAAGATTAGGTAAGATAACTGCTAATGGCTAAAACATAATGGCTGAAAAAAAATACCCCTGAGTGACATGTGCACATGTTAGATGTCTCACATTGTTTTGCAGCCTTAAGAGAAAAATAATAGCAAGACATATTGTCACACTTTTGGAGTGATTTTGTGAGAACTGGCAACCAGAATGTGATATTTCAGGCATGGCTGTGGATGTGGTAGTAACTGTACTCACTGATCTCAGATCAAAGGGGTTGTGTTAATGGAGTTGCTGCGTGCCAAAAGTTAAGCCATTCACTTATAATCAGGCTCCTTGGTAGGTATCAACTGGCAGTTAGTAGGGGTTAGTAAGAGTTAGATTTGGAGTTATTAAGAGTTTCCCTTCCAGGATACACAGAGTTTCTTCTGCTGAGGGTAGGCCCGGCCTTCTGCAAAGTTCTAGTCAGGGTCATGTGGGATGATATGTTTTCCCTCTAGGGAGCTCCCATCATGGGTTAGAATACACAGGGATATGTAATGATGTTGATATTTTATTATTCTTTTCTCACTTGCTTGTTCTAATTTATTACTCTAATTTATCACTCTTTATCTTAGACCCTAAAATCATGACATTCATATTCTAAAAGTCCTGGTGGGAAAAATAAGATGGCAGTGGCAGTTTATTATTTCCTATTAACAAGTACATTAATTGGATCATAAATGCTTTTACACATAATTTCCAATATTATTTAGCATCTTAATAGTCTTCTAATTAACTTAAACATGTTAACTTTGCAATTCCATCAAGACATCTCTCTTGATTTTATCTCTACCCAAACATTTAAACAATAGCAGCTAACTCTTAATATATTGCCTTGTGTATATAACACACTTAACTTGCCCATTGCAGTAGGTCAGTGTAGACTTCATGCTAGTTAATATATCCCTTTAGCTTTTCTCAGAGGTATTTGTTCTTTGGCCTGCAGATTCAAGCTTTTCTGCAGTTTCCTTCTTTTCTTCATAACATTCCAACTTGGGATATTTCTTCTGTACACCTGTCCCCTGGTATCTCAATATAAGATACATTTCCAGTTTTAAAGTACTTATAGTCTCTTAGGGAACAAGATGAAACACATACAGGGCTATCTTGTTGCACAGGAGAGGCAGGTCAAACTCCTTGCCTGGCATTCAAAGTCTTTCACAATTTTATCTCTGTGACCTCCCAATCCATCTTTGTGTCCCATTTACCATTCACATATGGTGAACTCGAGCAAATCAAATTGCTTGCTAATCTTCTTCTACATTCCACAAATCTTCCTGCCTCCTTCTTTGCCTGTGAACAGAATCCCAAGTTCTCCCTCATAGGCTATAATGCTCTTCATTTTACTTATATTGTTTTATTCTCAGAAGTGTCCTCCCTCTTCCCATTTTCATGCCTTTACTCACCATGTTATTTTTCCTCCCTGGAAATGTCCCTTATCTTATCCTTGGATGTCCAGCTGCCCCTTTATGAAGCTTTACTTTATCTCATCAACTAGAAGCAATTTTTTTTCCTTTTTAGTACTTCTTAATGTATTTATCTGTGCCTTCCCTATAGGATTTATCACTTTTAAAACTTTTAATTTAAAATGAATTTAAGCCTATAGGAAAGTTGCAGAGAGTTCCATTTATACCCTTTAATTGGATTTTCCTAATATTAGTATCTCCCATAAACATAGTATAATTATCAAAGTGAAAGAATTAACATTGGTGCAATATTTATAACAAGACTCTGAGTTTATTTGGATGTCACCAGTTTCTTCAGTAATGTACTTTTTTTCGGTCTAAGATCCAGTTTGGGATCCTACATTACACTGAGCTGTCATACCTCCTTCGTTTCCTCCTAACTGTGACAGTACCTCAGCTTTTCCTTATCTTTCATGCCCTTGACAACTTTTCACCTTATAATATCATTACACTGTTACATGTATATTTCTGCACTCTGCTATAAATTTCCTGAAGTTTTGTTACCAAGACTGTTTTATTCCCAATTGTGTCTAGAACATGGTGGGAATTCAATAATTACTACTTAACTACATGTCAGAAACAATTAGGAAGAATAGGAACAAAATCTGCACTATTAAATACCAAGCTGTGTGCTGTGGTGATTTTAAGTTGTTATAAAAGTTAGAGAGCAAATTTGTGAAACTGTAAGACAGAAAACTCTCTTTGCAGATACTATATCTGAACCCATGTCCTTTAGGCCCCCTGAATAGGAATCTCGGAAGCTCTCAACCCATGAGCTAATCATGGCACACGAATACCTGGTGGCCAGCAGCAAAGGCAGACGCGGCCTCAGTCCCAGCATCCAGCATGACGAGTTGGATCTCCTTACCGAAGACCTCATCAGTCCCGTGGCAAGGATGGGTCCTGCCTAGTCCACTGAGCTAAAATAATAACTCCCTTCCTCTCTTACACCTTTGTTTGTGTCCTATAGCTTTCTGTTAAGAAATTTAGGACAGAGAGTTCCAGAGTTCTTGCCTGGGCCCCTGAAGCCCAGATGGTTCCTTTTCTGGTTCTCCCTACAAGTGACTGATGAGTGTGTCTGATGCCTCAAACCATGATGCTAGCACTTACCTACCTTGATATCCTCCAGTCACCTGCTTTTACCCATTACCATAACTCATATGTTCCTACTGAGTCCCACCCCTCCTCCATGAAGCCAAGAGAATGCTCAGCTGACAGCTCCATGCCTTTTGTATGCTGTCATTCCCACTGGTTATCTTCTTTAGGCATAGAAGCCTCTTTCTTTTTCCTACAAACCCCTAGTGCTACTCCTAGCATAGTTCAGAATTATGCCCATTCTCCCTGGGATTCAGACATTCTGTTATTTCGCTTTGCTACTAATCTCAAATTACTATGGTATCTGCATAAGTCTATAATTTCTCACTACTGTTGTAGAGACTGAATTTGTGCTTTCCCCCTCCTGCTGAACTTGTTAGCTTAGCCTGCTGAAGAGTTGCTTTGTTTTAAAGGGACTCTAATTATTGACATCTGGAAGAGGATATTCTTTAATTTCAGTTTCACATAGCATCAGATTCAGATTTTTCACAGACTCAGAAACACTACCTGACAGGTTCAAGAGAAATTGAACTGATGTCTTTTGGGTATTAACTGGAGCACTGCTGAATAAATTTTTATTTTCTTTGGGAGGCCTTACCACAAAGAGAAAACATGCCTAGTAGGGTCCCACAGAGGTGTTTTGACATTAGGCTTAATAAAGCATGAAGAACTCATTAATAAATAATGTTCCATGAGGATAACAAATAAAGCTGAATGCACTTGCTAGACCCTGGAGTAAATCAAATCATGCATGCAGCTATATGATTTAACTTGCAGCAGCCTCTTCATGTCTGGCAAAGCCCAATGCAACAATACATAAATAAAACCAGCATAATATAAATGCATGCACCTTCAGTTACTATACAGACTGTCAATTTTTTTCATACTCTGTGGGCCCACAATAGTAAACAAAACCTTCATTGATACTGATCAGAAGGCATTTTAGTGATACACTTAATCTTTGCTAGAAGGAAGATTCCACTCATCAACATATCTGTACAACAGTAGACACAGTTATATCAGTTATATCTTCTCATTTCATATCCTTTGTCTCATTATCTACAGATAGTTGACAAAATGGAACAAGAGAATGAGCTGAAGTGTTCAGGCAAGCTAGTCTATTCAGACAAATGGTTATTGATAAACTTTGCAGCCTGACCCAGAAAATCTTCAGAAGTGTGCAGAAACAGAGAAAAAAAAATCATCTTCCCTTTTTAAACAAACAAAAAGAAAATGAAAGGGCAATGTTTCTAAATAATCCTTTCCTGGGTTTAGAAGGTTGAGTGGTTTTAGCTGGAGCGAGATTTCACGGCTGCCCAGTGTAGGTGAAAGCTCTCAGAGCAGTTTAGAACAGGAGGAAGCTTGAGTACTCAGGCAGTTGTATTTGTCTTTTGGTTTCGTGATGCTGAAAGCTGCTGCTGCTTCAAGGAAGCTCTTTTTACAAGGAAAAGCTGATGGACAGCTGTCAAGTGTCAGTTAAGCATGACTCATTCCAGCTGCTCAGCAATCTGTAGGGACAAAGTCTTCTGCCCCACACTCTTCTGACAGCCCACATTCTCCACTCACAAACGGGTTTAGCTGGAAAGCCAAGCATGATGCAATAAAATGCAAACATTTCCAGGCACTGTTTTGATGCAACAACTTGTTGGGTGGATTAAATTTCAACTCAAAGGCCTTGCCAACCATGCCCATATGCCAAAATTTACACATCTTGCCAGATCCTTTTTTTATGTGGTTATAATGACAAAGCCATTTAGGTTGCCATTTAAATCCTGCTCCAAAGCAGCAGAGTAAAGGCAATCATTATCCCAAGAATGAAAGTATTCTATTATGCAATTTTATTTGAATGTTTTCACTATTCTTATATATATATATATATATATATATATATATATATATATATATCTTACATATATACTTTATATAGTTGTTAATGATATAAAGTTATTTATAATAGCTTCTACATTTTCAAGTTAATGGAATCAATGAAAATGAAGGAACAGGAAATCAGGGTTAAAGATGTATAAAAAGGTTTCATTTTTGAGAAAACAAGAGAGGCCATGTGAAAAATAGAAACCTGAGCAATCTATGTCTATTTAGTCTTACCAGGTACTTTACATGAATCATCTCCAATTCCAATAGCCCTATGATGTTGGCAATATTATCATCTGCATTTTATACATGAGGAAATTAACACAGTGAGTTCAAGGTGCCCAAGGTCACACAGTTGAAAAGTAGCAGAAATGAAGATTTGAATTTAAGCAATCTGATTCAAGTTCATGTTCTCAGTTGCTATTCCATACTACCTTGTATGTGATCAGGAAATCCAGTCCTGATTGTCTCTACCACAAACACGAAAAGAAAAAATAGGACTTCCCTTTCACCCACATTAAAATATGTTCAGGATTAGCCTGAATATCCAAGTTACCATACTTGTATAATTCTAATACATGTTAAACTATATACAGTTTTCAAATATTTTGCTTCACATAGTGATGAGTCTCAATGTCAAGATACAAAGCAAAATAAAAAAAAAATATTTTCATTTTGTTACCTTAATAACTAAGCAATTATAGTTTCGGTGACAAATGTTTTTAATATGTACCCAAGTATATATTGGTATGTATAATTTTCTTCAGAAACTAATGAATACTCAACACCTCAGTGTTGAAAATTTTGTTTTCTTTTGGAAAGGAGAGGAACTTGATTGAAAGGCTAGCAAGCCTTTCAGTAGGTATATAGTTTTGAAGGAAAGATAACTTGTCCTGATGAGCTGGGCATAAGCTGGGATTTAGATAGCCTACCATGAAGAATGCTTTGATTAGACCTAGCATTAGAGTGTATTATTTGATCCTTGATAAGATTTAAACACCTAAGTTTTCTATGTTGAAATCATTGGGAAATAGACTCTGCTGTCAAAACACTAATGCTTTTTTTTTTGGTACTGTTTTTGCTTAAGCTTCTGAACTTAATAAGCATGCACTGAACTTATTTACATATGTAATACAGAAAGAGAATTTATAATGGCCATGCTCATCCACATAGAAATTTCTATTCATTAACTGTTCTGTTACCTGACTTGTTATGCCTCAATGCATTACTTCTCCAAATAGATTGAAAGCTCTTTGTGGAGAAAACTATATTTGATATTTCTTTGTTATCCTTAGAGTGGTCAGGAGAATGTTTAAAAAATAATTCTACTTTCCACAGTGAATGATTTATTCTGTAATTCTAAACTAGACAAAAATGTATAAATGCAAATACCCAATCACAGTAAATGTGGTGCCCCAAGGCACTATTTCTAGCTTATAAGTATTTAGGTATTATATTCCATGATACTGTCTGTCAAATCATACTTCCCATCACATTACTTTTATTTTTACCAATTTACATAATGTATGAAATGACAATGAAAGGTAAAAGTCAGTTCAATTTCACTCAGCCCAAGAGGCAAACTAAGATACTCTTATGTCATATAGGTTTACATAGAAGGGGAGTTTGGCTCATTAATTCCCTTGGTTATTAGAGAATAATTTATCTATGAAATGATTAAAAATGAGAAAAAAAAGGTCCTTTGGGAAAAGAATATGTAAAAAAAATGTTGCTGCCTTATAAATCAAAAATATTCATGGGAGATGGGAGAAGAAAAGGGAGGTGATAGAAATTTTCAAAGTCATTACTAAGGGCTTCCAATAAAATGAATTTGATCAAACAAAAACAGCATAAATCAAATATTTTTACAGCTTCTCTCTGTTAGCAATCTGGAAACATTAGCTTTGTATTTTCTTAAGTATATTACATTTAGTTATTGTTAAAAATAATAAACTATTAATCTAAAGTGCTTAACATTAGAATGCTAATAAGTCATCACATTAATAAGAACCAAATATAGTTTTAAAATATAATTTTTGATTAATTCTAATGATTATAGAAGACTTGAATTGTGTTATGGATATTGGAACTGATAGAAGATTCAGGTTTCAGCTTCATAGTCTTATAGGATTTACAAGTATATACTAACAGAAGTAAAAACTGGGTGAATTATTCGTTTTCTTACTTGGTTCACTATCAAACAAAATCATCATAACCTTGATAAGTTCACAAAGTACTCATTAAGTCTTCTGGACCCTGGGTATTTACAGCTGTTTTCCATAATCATCCTCATCAATCATTCAGAGTCATGTATCTAATGTTATACATATTTTTAAAAATTTACTTAAAATTTAAATTATATTGGTTTAATAAATGATAAGTTTGGAAGTGTACATGAATATGTGCAATGAGAAACCCCAATTTTATCTTTATATAAAACTATGGCTATATCTTTCATTTCTAGAAAATTTAGAATTCATTTATAGGAACTAAATATATAACATTTTAAGGTGTGTTATAATGCTTAAACTAAAACCTGTCTTAGGAAATTAATTAATATTGCTTTAAATGTTTAATTTTTTGCATATCAAACTCCCTAGGCTTAGCAGTCTTTTATACTTTTCTTTGTTTTGAACATATTGCCTCTCTGCTCTATTAAATCTTCTGAAATTATTTTCCAGTGAGTTGTATAATTTTGCCTTATGAGAGTTCAAAGAGTTCTCACATGACTCTGTATCATTTTCTAAGGTTGCTGAGGAACCCAGGGCCCAGATGTTACTTAAGCTGTTTTCTAAACTCAGCACTTTATTATTTATATTTTTTCCTTCTACAATTCATTGAAAAATAATACAGTTGTATTTAATTTGTGCTATATATATTGACTAATAGGTAAGAAATTTCATGGTTTCATAAATAATTTACTTTTCCAAGAAAAATGTCTCTAAAGATCATTTTAATTTTTTTTAAAGGCATTTCTGGTAGTGATGAAGGGTTATTAAATAAGTGAGGCCATTTTAGGAGCTTAGGTATACTCACTAATCAAATTGCTTTGTGGAATTCAAAGTTATCAACTCTCCTTAATTAAAAAAAAAGAAACAAAATATTTTAATAGTAAGCAATGAAAAATCTCAGGTAGCATGATATTACCAGAACACGAATTGGGATTTTAAAAAATGAGTTCCTGTCCTAGTTCTATTAACTGGCTTTCTGGACCTGTACATATGATCTAATTTGCACAAATTACCCTCTTTGGACTCAGTTTTCAAACCTGTAAAATAAAGGCAGTTGGACTAGAATTTCTTAGATCACTTAACAGCTCAAATGGGCTATGGTTGGTTGGTAGTCAGAGATATGTATGGTTATCAACATGAAAATAATTCTCAAAGTGGCTTCACAAATGAACAAAATTAGACATGACTGTAGATTATTTTTTAGGAATATGTACTCAGCTTTAGAGTTCAGTTCTCGTTTTTCTGAGAATCAAGTAAGAATATTACCTAAACGGTCCATAAATAGATGGTCCCTTTCAAAATACAAGTTAATTCTAAAAGTTAATGTTTGGGTTTTTTGAACTAATTTGGCATGGCTTAGCATCACTGTCAAGGGTATGGTTATCATGATACTATAATAACTTAAAATTACTCCATGGATTGTAAACTATCAGAACAAATATAAAGAAATTTAAATTTAATATAATTTTTTAATTCTTTATTGTTTAACCTTAAAACTTTCACAGCATTACTTGGAGAGCACTTGTTAACCAAACCATGTAATAAAACGAAGCAAAGAACTCTAAAGCTACAAAGTTAGTAAAAACATGTGGTAGATTAATTTGGGGAAACTCTAAAGTCAGTATCTCAATTATGAATGTCAGTGCATGGAAGCTCATCAGTAAAAACAGAAAATTTGGCAACAGCCACTTATAATGACTCCATTCTCCAAGCGTCATCCACATATTCTGATTTTAAGACAACCAGGATGAACTTCAAACAAACAAATGAGCAAAGAAAACAGAATGAAAAAAACATCTGCTAGAAGAACTGGTACAAACAGCAACAGATATGATCCCACCTCCTTGTATCTTGTCATATCATGCACTTCCTGTCTTATCTTTAATCTATGTTTCCTTTCTTTCATACCTTATTGTAGTCTATGATACTACACAATTCACTTACTTGTTATAATTATTTTTCTGCATGTTCCAAGAGAATGTCATGTTTTGTTCACTGATGCATCTCAGGTCCTAGAACAGCCTGGTACTTAGTAGTTATTAATCAAATGCTTGGTGAATGAATAAAAAAATAAAGTTTGCATTGGATTTATAATGCATCCAGGTGTAGGTGTTGATTTTTAACTGGAATTATGATTCTATACATTGAAAACAAAATCACATCAAGCCAGTATAGTTTATAAAGTTCATATTGGTCTTGGCTGGACATTTATTTTCTCTGTCATAAAAATCAGTTATTAAATTTGGCATAGTTGTCATGGCATGGTGGATTTGTGCCTTACTCATAAAAAAAAGCAGCTAATGGAAGAGCAAAGTAAATTACCTGAGCATGAGCATAAAGGTAGAACAGTTTGTGGTTGTAAAATATTTGCTCTGACACTTATCTATTTGATTTTAGCCAACTTAATGAAACTACTCTTTAGAATTTTCTTACTCAAAGGTTAAGACCAATATCTTACTGACGTACATTATAATAATGAGTAGTTGACATCATTTAACTTCCATTTATACAGATATAATTATTCTAATATCAGCAGACAAAAAAATTATATTTGAGCAATCTTTACTTTGGAGAAATAAAGAAGTTTTGGCCCACATGGTTGAAGCCTAGCAGGGAGAAAGAAACTGGAGAAAATTTATGTAAATTAGAAAAACTGTGCTTTCTAGGAAAAAAAATGGTGCTATAAAATATAATAGGTTGATTTAAATGTTTTGGCCGGAATAATATATCATAAAGGCCAATGTATTAAATTATCATTTTTGAATATTTTTCTCCCTTTATTTTAGTAGGAGTGTCATGTACAGGCATACGTGACATTTCTTTACAATTTTAGATCAGAAAAAATAAGTCTTTTCCCCTCATAATTTTTTATACTCTATAAAGTTTGCCATCATAAACCACTTAGCATTTATTATAAATAGGTATTACATTAGAAAAGCAATTCAACTGTATTCCATTTCACTTGTGAGTTAAGCAGCTTTGCATGATAACTTAGTTGAGTTAAGGGGACTATGCTTGAAGGACATGTTAACCTGGAATTGAAGTTACCTAGTTCTTTCTTTCTCCACAAAATGAAGATAGGAAACCTGCTGTGAGGACGGTAGAAAAATTATTATCATCTGCATTTCTAAATTGAATGAGAATTTTTGCTCAGCAGAAACCTCTTGACTGCAAAATCTCTGAAATTATATCCTGCTGTTAAGAATACCTGTTAGGATGGGGGGAATCCGAACATTCCACAAGGTTTCAAATTGAATAAGTTTAATGCATATATTTACAGTTCTAGTAGAAGATGCTTTCTTTTCAAACAGTGAAAGAACTTATAACCCTTTTCTTGCTCATAATGATAAAAAATTGCCAATAGTTAAGTACTTAATTTTTGGTTAATAGGTAGCTTTAATTATCTTAAAAATATTTTACATGTAAAATATTTTCTCTTGAAAATAAATTTCAGTGTAAGTGTTTTGCTTTATAATACCTAAATGACTTTTTATACTTAGTACAATACCTCAAATATAGACTATTGGTATTTCTTGGGATGTTTTTAGAAATTTATTTGCTTAATAAACATCTATGGTAGTCTTTAAAGCTATTATTTATTCATAATTGTACACTTTATTTATGTATTATGTCCTTAACATTCACTACAGTTTCTTAGTTAATGATTTTTAGCTCTAAATTTCACCTTTTCTGGTGTTAAGATTCTACAGTAATTCCACACTCTTATCTGTGATTTCACCTTCTTTGGTTACAGTTATCTGCAGTCAATCTTGGTCTAAAAATATTAAATAAAAAATTTCAGAAGTAATTCATAAGTTTTAAATCATGATCCAGTCTGAGTTGCAGTGATGAAATCTCGAACAGTCCTGCTCCACTCCGCCCAGGATGTGAACCATCCCTTTGTCTAGCTGCTACCTGCCTATTATCGCTTAGCAGCCATTTCAATTATCGGAGAGAAAGAAAGAGACCACACACACATAAATTTTACTACAGTATATATCATTGTTCTATTTTATTATTTATTATTGTTGTTAATCTCTTATAATGTCTCATTTATAAATTAAAGTTTATCATAGGTATATATGTATAGAAAAAAATATATATAGGTTTCAATACTATCCGTGCTTTCAGGCATGCACTGGGTGTATGGAACATATCCCCCATGAATAAGGAGGACTACTGCATTTCTTCATTTCTTTCAATTGCATTTTCCTAGTACACCTTTTATTTTAAAATTTTTGAATAACTTTGTTTTGGTTACATTTTTGGATACAGCCTAGAATTTGCTTTTGCACAGTGATCCAACCTGAAAATATTTTCTTTTAAAGAAATAAGTGTATTTCTTCAGTTTACTGATATCAAAGATATGACAGAGATATTTTGTCATAATATTTTAAGTTTTTTGTCAAAGGTTTTGACAAGTCTTTATATAGCTGTTTGCCTTGCTTAATTTTTGCGTGTAACTTTTTAAGCATATTTAATAGGGTATACATCTTCTTCTATTTATAACTTCATATATTCATATAACCTATAAATGAAGTTTATGACTTCATGTAATAATCTTTATATCCTATGTTTTTAGAATATTTACTATTTCTCTATTATGAATTATAGACATATAAACATTTTAATTCTTTCCCCATTCTTTGACACCTAACATTAGGTACTAACATAACCTTTCTTAATATCTTTTTTCTATTCTTAAATATGCTTATACTTCTATAATTTGAAACCACTGATTTCTAGATATTGAGAATAAGTCAACCAGCTGATTTAGCATATGCACCGACTTCTTTCTGTTGTGTTCTCCTAGTTTTTGTTAGTTGCTTTAGTTCTACAGATTATGCTTTTTCACTCTATCATATCACCCTAATCTACATATTCATTTTTGATTTAATTTTAGAGTTAAATACGTTCAATGTTCACAATGAGTTCTTTTGCAGTAATTTCTATAGTCACCTCTTGATTTGATGGAGTTTGTCCTCTAACAGTTTTTTCAAGAAGGACTTGTGATGTTTCTTGCATTTCTTCTCTATGTTTAGAATATTTGCCTCAACATTTTACAGTTTGAAAGGCAGTTTGGCTGGTCATAAAACCCTTGATGCCCACTTTCTTTTTTATAATGATGGTGAATTCATGATCTCTCAAGACACCCTAATTCCTTGTTGGATAGCTAACTTTTACCATGTAACTTTTTTTTTTTAAGTTTTGCCCAAATTAGTCTCCTTGAAAACTAATAAAGCAGTTTATAATCTCTTCTACATAAAAAATATTTCCCTTCTCCAGGATAGAAGAAACAAGTCATTGAAAACAGTTCTTAAGGCCAAAATATCTCCAAAATACCAGTTAGTAGACTTAATGATTTGTTTATTCAGTTAGCTCAAGTCACAGCATCTTCTCTGTCTTCCTTGTAATGCTCTTTTAAAGCAAATTAGAGATTTCAGGTCAGAATTGGAAGGGACCACTGGGATCATCTGATGCAAAGGCCTCATTTTAGAATGAAGAAACTGAGGCCCAGGAAAATGTAAAAAGAATTTCCCCAAGGTCACACAACTACCAGGAAACTGAGTCTGACTTTGAACCCCAGTGATACCTGGGCAAGGATTATTTCCACTTCACTGAGTCCTTCAAAAATAGTGATCACTGTGTGTGGTGTGTGTATATGTGTGTGTGTATGGTGAGAACATAAAAGATCTACTCTCTTAATAATGTGAGGTGATGAATGTGTTGACTAATCTTATCATGATATTAATTTTGTAATATATACATGTATCAAATAATCACGTCATGTACCTTAAACATACACAAAGTTATATGTCCATTATATCTCACTAAAGCTGAAAAAATGGAATGATCACAAATGTTTCATTGCACTGAAAGGACTCAATATATGTCCTGTCACATAAGGGAATTTATCTAATGCCTGCTTGATAATTATCAATTTATTTCTTATTCCAATTACACGTGAAACGACACATGTATGATAGCTATATCAGAGAAATTTCGGTAGGTTTGTTGTTCATTTACATAAATTGTCACTTCCATTTCCTGTTTCTTAAAACTGTGGAACTTCAGATAAATGCAGATTTAGTTTTCCTACCTCAAACTTCCCAAAACATCATTTTGAAATCAAATTACACAGCTTATGCTTAAAACATAAGGGCCAGATTTTATCTTCAAATACACCACCCACACTCTAACAGCAGAATTTGGCCCTAAAAACCCATTTACAAATATTGTCATTAAACTAAAGAGCTAATTACTTTGGATTCAGACAAAATGAACAAATCATAGGCCAATCACAGCTGGCAGTAATAATGGGGAGACTAACCATATGTTGCACTGGAGATTTAAATAACAAAGACATATTAACACTAATGTAACCAAACATACAAAATTATCCTCCAAATAGAGCAAACTATTATAGTTAGAAAAGTCTTGAAAGCACACTGGAATGATCTTGATATGAGAAATAAAGAACATTTCTAAGAAATTAATCATCATAATTTAAAATCATCAGTGTTTAATGAAAAGGAAAACGAGAAATTTATTCTACTGCAATCTTCCACAAATGAAGAATTACATCTAAAAATTATTTTGATCTATTAGGAAGTACTACTCTCATGTCCAAATTTGTTTAATACTATAAAATGAAAGAGATTTGCTTTAAGGCTATTTTAAATAACCATTAGCAGAACTACCATATAGTTCTATAAAAGTGAACTGACCAGATAACTGAATATTTTCCAAGACCTTAAAATATGTTTAAATTACATAATAATACATAATTTAGAAGTTTTATAAACCCTGAGAAGTAATAAAAATCAACTGTATTTTATCAATTGAGCATAATCATTAATATCTTGGTGCATATTTTTAAAATTTTTCTTCATATGCAGACTTTTTAATAAAATAGAACTATATCACAATAGATTTTATAACTTGTTTTCAGTATATCACAGTATAATTTATAATATATTATGATTATAGTATATTATAGTATAAATTACAGTATATTATCAATAATTATACTTTTCCTACATAAGTCTTCATGGCATCCCAATTTCTTAAACTGAGAATAAACACATTTTAATCTTTTAAAATATCTCTCAAATACAATTATTAAATTGTTTCATAATATTCCCCAGAGATTCTTACATATTTAAATCTCTTTTCTCCTATGCTGAATGGTCTCAGATGGGCTCTACTATTCAAAAGCTGTATTCAGATAAAGCTGACCTAGCCTGAAATACAACTACATTTCCTGTTTTCATTTCTTGACTAATGATGTAGAAGATGATCTACTGATGGCTAAAATAACCAATTATTTTAAGTTCAGTTACAAGTATAAGTACTCAGATATTTTGTTTATTTCTTCAACCTTCAATTCATCTTGGAGGAAAATTTCTTTCTACCTTCCTTCCTTAAGAAATTATTATTGAAAAAGACTAGCATAATTTCTCCTTGTTAATATGTTATACCTGACAAGATTGGTATTTACTAGTCTTTGTATTAAACTTTTATATGGCAAATTTCAAAGAGAAAGGAATGCTATTATACACAAGAGGACCAGACTAGATCTCAAAGGTCAATTTCTGATCTAAAATTTTTTGCTTTTATGCCGCTATGATTCTATAGTTTCTATAATTTATTCTTTTGTTGTATATTTTGTTGTATATTTTACTTTCTGAGTATGAAGGCTGCCTCACTCAGGTTTCCTGAAACTACATTGTAAGTTTTCTTTAGGAAGCCACAATTTAAGGGGAATAAATAGGCCACTGATAATGAATGTGACTTACTCGAGGAATCAATTCCATTCTCTCTCCACTTGCTCCTTTGCAAAGTTAAAAAAAAAGAAAGAGCAAAAGAGTAGTTTTGACATTACATTTTTTTGAAATTGAAGTATTACGAATTTACACATCTAATTTGGAGACTTTATGGAACTATAAACCTGTGAACCACGTATTTGAAGATTTTATGATCTTAAGTACAAAAAATTTTAGGATTTAATCATCACATATGGCAATCATACTATTGTGAGCAATTATGACAACAAATGCATGTGAAAATTCATTATTATAGTTAATCCAATTAAGTAAATCTTTAATTTTGATTTCTTAAAAAAAACAATGCCTTATTTTATTTATGTGATAATATTCACTCATTTGTGTAATACTAATAGCTAATATATGTAGCTAATTGGCACTATAAGAATATACTTCCTTTTGATTAAGGGTTTATTTTTACCTTTTGATAATTTATGTACAAGAAATTCTACACAGTATGAATAAATGCACATGAAACTGACAGAAGAAAATGTCTATAGGCCTGAAATTCATTCAAAGGATTTTGAGTAAAAACTTTATTTTTCCTATAAAAATCATATCATATTGTACTTTTAATGAATCAACACAATTAGAGGTCTAAGTCCATTCCTACTAACCACTTCTTTCACTGGAATTAAAAAAAAGTAAACCTTTTATAAACGTAAAATTGCAAATAATATGAAGTTGCTAAATGATATATAGGAAACAAATACAAAAAATAATAATAAATATACATGTAACCTGTTATAAATATATCACATGATTTATAAATTTTTATCTGCAAAGGGAAAAAAAGTAGCCAATGATGTATTAAGCAGATCTGGTCTTTTGAAATTTAAGGCTGAGTTTTAAAAAGAAAAGAAAAAGAAAACACCTTCAATAATGTAGAAATGCTTAGCTGACCCTGGTAAGAACTCATTATTTTTATCTTCTAGATATTTCTTAAAATTAGATAAATAACCATAAACATTTGCATAAATTACAATGTTACACAGAATAGAGAAACAACTAAAGAGAACAGTGACAGAACTGTCACTCTGAAAGAGAAATAGGAACACTTAAGAATGAGTTCATCATATTAAAAAGAATAATTCAGTTTGGAGGATCAAAGTGAGCACTAGCACCTCTGTGCTAAAATCACCCCTTTCTTATTTAAATTTGTGACTGAAGGAAACTACATAAAACCCTATTTAATATGAAGTTTGAAAATTAGAAGCTTATTATTTTGAATGCCAATATCAGTGTTTCTCAGAATCCTGAGAATCAAGTTTATCAGGATGATTTGAGGGTGGGTAATTGCAAAAATGCAGATCGCTGGGCCGCATCCCAGATCTAGGAAATCCCTCTGTAAAATATACCCAGGATCAGCATTTTAAGGTTCTTTCCGTAACTCCATCTGACTCTTATGCATATTAAAATTTGAGAATCAGTATGTGCATACTTTTTGTACACAACTGATTATATGTGTGCCTTGCTTGTGTTTACATATAACAACTTTTCAACTTTGTATTTTACTACTAATTTTTTTTTTTTTTGGTTGTGGAATGACCCATAGTTGGCTATTTCATTTATATTCAATAACTGCTTTTGTATGTTTTATTAAAATATATGATACATTCATTTTTGCTGTTATTAAGAGCTATGCAAGAATGTGAGTTACTTCCAAAATTCACTTACCTTCAAATCCTTATGCTTATTCAGAAAGTTCTTAACATATATGATGGAAATGTTCAAGAAGAGTACATGCAGTGGATACATCCAAGTGTGTCAAGGCTGGCAAAGGGGACTCCTTAGGTGGACATCAGGAGGGAAGACAATGCTGAATCCTCTGGGTACCTGATTACCTCTGAACAGAACAGAAAAACAAGTAGTTGGTCACCTGAAATTCACAAAGAATCTGCTGTGGAGAAGGTTATTTTTAGTAAACTAGCAGTGTTACTAAATTTAAATTTGGCCCAGGTTTGCCACTCCCTAATTTAGCACAGTTGTCATTTAAAATTTCATGTCATTGTGAAGTCAGAATTGCATGATACTGCTGCCTGCAGAGGATTCTGGTTGAATTCATATTGCTTTAATTAACTATTTTTTTTTCAAACATTGCATAAAGTGGTATAATTACTAATTTTATTTTTGATATGCAGGTGCTACATTTTGGTGATGAATTTCTAAGTCAAGGTTGATGAGGTCTCTTGGAAATACATCCTTACATGAAACTATCCCAGCCTATATAATATGATACTTTTACTAAATCTCCATGGATCATCTGCTACTTTTGCTCTGCTTTCTTTCACATAGATAGTTCTTGCCAAAATAATTAGACAGATATAAAAATAATATCATTTCTAGTTAATATGTGTTGTCTACTCAGGGAAACTAAAATTTTCATATCTTTGCTGAATGAATTAAGCAGACATTGGTAGTAGCTAATAGAAAAAGAGAATTAAAACATCTATTTTTAAAATTAGTAATCTATCATGCAAATATTCTCCTAAAGGCTGGAGGAAGCAACATATACAAATAAAGAAAAAATCAAATACTAAATGACAAGAATGTAACTCATATGTAAGCACAGAGTGCTCTGTAAAAACAATAGGTTTTTATGGAAGACTCTACCACTTGGCCAACTAAAAACTACTCCTATCTTTCTTCTTTGCTTTGTTTCTTAAATAGAGAACAAGAAATCAAATGTTCACTCTCCCAGTGCTAGCATTCCTTACTGTGAAGAGAAGTCATCTGACCTCAATCTGGCCCAGAAACTATAAGAAGTATGCTGGGTCAGAAATCCAGGTAGAAATTTTCTTTATTAATAAGTAGAAAAATTCCTGTTTCTTTTCTCTCTTCAATATAATTGCTTGCCTTAAACAAGGACATGATACTTAGAGGAAGAGTGGTCATCTTGTGATCATGATGTAAAACATAATAAAAGTTCAGAGAAACACAAAGGTATGGGCCCTACTATTGATGAACAGTTGAACCAATACTACTAACTGCTTCCTCTGGAATTGTACTTATTTAAACCATTGGGTTTTCTGTTGCTTGTTAACAGAATTGTTACAGGTTGACAAAGTGCTCAAAAACAATTTTGTAAGTGTCGCTGCAATGCTTGTAGTGATATCTACCTTTTTACACTGCAGTGTAATCTGCAAATTCTCATTCTGTGGAGTTAAGGGCAGCCTTCATTCTGACAGAAGTTAGAACTTGCCTTTTGACTCCTATGAAAGTTGTGCATGCAAGTAATAATGGGTCACAAGATCGTGGTGACTAATTGGAAAAAAAATGAATGGAAAGCCTAGCTCAGGGCTAGGTTTGGAAAAGGAGAGCCAGTATTACGGTAAAAGATAGGATTTCATTTTGTAGATTGTTTGGGGAATACTGTTCACATCCATCACTTCATTACTGTCTTCCTTTCATCAACATTTCTTATGCAATCGCAGTCTGTGCTTTCACTATTTCTTAGACTCTTGCTGTAGACTCTAACAGATATCTCTTTTTTCTTTTTTTCTTAAACATTGAAGTGTGTATTATAGTTGTCTTAAGACTTAACTTCCTAAAACCTCTTTTTTTTTTTAATTTCTCTTCCATTCAAAACACAAGAGATCCTGTTAAATTCAAGGTCCTTAACTTGGCATTTAAGACTCCCCATAATATAGATTGTTCTAGATTTCCTATCTCCTTTCCTTAACACTCTAGGTAGGTTTGGTGAGAAATTTGTCTCTACTCCAGAGGAGCACCCTAACTAGCTTAAAATAATCTGTGTATCTCAATCTCTATTTACAGTCTTACAGATGAGCACATGACCTTAATTGGTTACAAAGCTCCATTCTGGAGTTTTCATTCCCCTATTGTGTTAAAAACAAACAAACAAAAAACCATTTGTTTTTCTTGCTGTACATGAGCAGCATGAAGAACTATTGGCAACCTGCCAGAATTTAAGTCTTTGTCAAGGAAATACCTGAGAAATAGAAAAAAAGAAACTGCGTTCTGAGTATGTTATTTCACTCCTGGAGAAGAGCCTTGCTTACAGGTGGAATAACCTGAAATTTTTAGTTATGTGTAAATGTGTAGATTCTTTTTTATTAAGACAGTTTGGGTTGGTATCTTTGTTACTTGCAACCAAAAAGATCTTTACAATTTCTTTATTCATATTTTTATTGTATACCTGCCATTTAATTCATTTCTATTTCTCTCTCTTATTGATATCCTACCTTTGTAAAAATGATCCAGCCCTCCTCCCCCATGAAATGTTTCCAGAACTTTTTAATTCATAGTGAGAGAACCCTAATCTAGACTATCTTATTTTTCATTGTATATATTGCGAGAGTTCATCAAGGATATGATGCTATCATTTGATGATGACTTTTACATCTTATCTTTGGCTTAACATTTTCTTCTCTTATCTCCAGACTTTTATTTCTAACTAAATAGTTGACATCTCAACTTGGATGTTTTGAAGGCTCCTCAAACTAAATTTGTCCATAACTGTACTCATAAAAATCCTCCTCTCAAACACAGCTTTTTTGCAGTGTTCCTTATTTTTGTAAACAGCATTATCAGCCATCAGTTGGATAAACTAAAAACCAAGGTCTTGAACCTTTTTAGAAGGAATCAGGGTAGACTTGATCCTTCTTTCTACCCTCAAACCTGTTGATCACCAAATCCTTCTAATTTTGTTTCCTAACAATTTCCAAATCTATCTACTTTGTCCCTTTTCTTTTGTATCATCCTTCTCCCTCTTCTCCTCTACCACCATTACCACCATCACTAAGACCTTGCCTGTTGCCTGGAGTATTTCATGTCTTTTTTTTGTCTCCCATATCCCATTTAGTTTCCCTCAAGTATATTCTCCTCATGGTATTTAGAGTGTTCTTTTCAAAATACACAACTGATCACATCAGTCTCTTGTTTAAAAACCTTCAGTGCCTTCTCATTGTTCTCAGGATAAAAATCAAGTACTTACATCATTCAATCCCTTCCTAATTCTCCAACCTCATCTTCTGAGAAGAAAGCAACCATTTCTGTTTTTAATAGACTCATTTTTTAATATTCAGCATTCAGCAGAGCACTCTGCACATAGTAGGAACTCAATAATTATGAATAATTCCCTTGCAATAATTCTTGAATCACAAACTATCTTGTGTTTTTATTTTTTCCTACGTATCTTATTTTCTAAATTATTTGTAGGTACATTGAAAGCAAAGAAATATGATATTCTTTTGTATCCTGTAGCAGAATGCTACATAAGTAGTAGGGGTTCAAAAGATATTCAGTTGTATGATGCTGATACTTCTACTTTGTTTTTAAAAGGTTGGATGGAGTTCATTCTCTCTCACAGTGGATAGATTATCACTTAAGTATAAGAGTAAATGAACAAAGGGAAATATATTATTTTCTATCAAAAAATGGAAATTAAAAATAGACAACTTTCATTTGATAATTCTGCAAAATTTTCACATATTATTTATGAAAGAGCTGTTCTTTTGCATGACATGATGAATTTTCAGATAAGCCCTGAGTTATGTGGACAAGCAAACACAAACGCTTGCTATTTTCACTGTGATATTTTTAAATATTTTATATTTCTCTTTGTACATCTTTTATCTTTGACAAAATAAGCAAAAATTCAATACTTAACTCATTAACAGCTAAAGGTTTTTTTTGAGTAGAGATTGATTATATTGAAAAATAGTTTTCCCAAGTACAAACTGATTCCTATTTCTTGAATATTTACCTGAAAAGGGCAAAAATAACTTCAGAGATTCAAAGGTAGATATAAAAATTTAGCCTATGCTATATACTGACATTACTCAAAATAAGATAAATATTTCTTATGGTAGCTTAAAATAAGAACATCCATTGCAAACCTAAAAGCAAAGAAATAATGGGACTGTGAGTGTATTATTCTGAATAGGAGGACAAACAAGTACACATTTTACAAAGACTTCTGATTGTGTTAGCTGTGGCCAGATATTGTTTTCCAAATTGGAAAGTGATAGAATTAGGAATGAGGAAATCTAGAAGGAAGGAAGGCCAGAAAATGTGAGTAGACAATGCAAATTTTTTGTTTGAATAAAATTCTTGAGCAGGCTTAACCTTCTGTTTTGTTTTGTTTTTTGTTTTTGTTTTTTTTTTTTTTAAAAACTAGTTGAAGTTTACTTAAGGCATACTTATATAAGCTGTAATTGAATTTGGGTTTATATAGACCAGTGGTTCCATTATAAATGTCTTCTAGTTTTCTCAGGGTATTTAATCTGTTATGAAGTTTGTAAAATAAAAAAATAAATAAAGAAATAAAAAAAAGAAACCTTTCTGCAATAAATGCATTTTGAGAATTACTATGAATAGTTGTCTTAAAAATCAGAGTAGGCTATTTTACAGTTTTCCCCCAGGGTATTAGAAGATATTTTAGGCAAGTAGTGATTTGCTATTTAATATTCAACTGCTTTTCAAGAAAAATAAGAGATTCCACCAGGGCACAGTCATGATTTCTTTTTTCCTGTTACTTAAACTGCAAGAGATATGCTGAAGTGGCATTGCTTACTTTGTTCTTCTTTATATAAATAAAAAAATAAGCTTAACTGAATGATGGAAGGACAAATTTTATGCTCTGCCTCTTTATACATGCTTTTCTTCTGTATAAGAGAAAAAAATGATTTTCAAGTGTATGACATTTCACTTGCTAAACTTTTTGTTTTGTTTTTTAATTTATGACTATTAGCAAGATTGGTTTTGTCCTTTTGCAGGAAAATTGAAATATGTTTTATAATTATAGTACAAACCTTTTATATTTCTTTAAAAATTGATTCTTTTGTTAAAAGTATGAGATTGCCAACAAATGTCATAGCCATTCTGAAGATTTTCTAGCAACATGAAGTAAAGATGTTTATGAGTTCTAAAAAAATATGGAATTTCACATGTGTACTTTATGTAGATTTTCCTCTCAATATTGCATAAAAATACAAAAAGTTTTATTTATCTGTCACTCAAATATTTGGAATACCCTATAATGGCTCCTATTAATAAGAGTAAAATTCTTCCTTATAAAATTTTCCAAGGAAACAAAACAAATAATATTGTATGATGAGAATTAAATGAGTAAAAGCTATGCATAAAACATCCATGAGTATCCCTAGTTAATAGGCCTTCTGTGATTTTCATAATAAAAGAGTGACTCAAGAGTTTGGGAATTCCCAATATGTACTCCATTAAGAAAATCTGTAAATAATGTCATTACAAGGAGACAATCCTAAAATGTGATTATAGGAGCTAAAATTGTATTATATATAACAGAGAGAGAATGATAAGGTGAGAGCAGTAGTTAAAATTTTTTTCTTCTTTTTAAGAGGATCCATCTCCTTCAAAATAATCCTTATACAGAACCCTAGAGTTCTGTAGAACATGGCTTGACTACCACTAATTTTGAGAATGAAGAAGAGAAAATCAAAAGTTGTCAGTGTTGATCAGAATCTCACATCCTCCTGGTAACCAGAGAAATCACTTATTCAGAAGATTCCTCGGCCTTCTCTTTGGTCTAGATGGCATGTCTCTGTCCCTCACAAACATCCATGTTTATCAGTCAGCTTCTCCAGTGACTGCCAAGTCAGAAAGAGACACTCTGGGTAGAGGACACAAAGGATGTCAATGTTTTGGACACAGTAGCAAAGTGGTCCCCATTCATGAATTGATGGCCTACCTCAGGTGTTTCAGTCCCTGTGAGTCTGACAAGAATGAGATTGCCTCCTTGTCTCAAATTCTCAGGATTAAAATGTGGAATTTCAAATTCTGAGTAGTAGTAAATTCCACAAAGGCATTATAGTATTCATTACAGACTATCATCTGGTCTTCTTCTAATACACTGATTTTCCTTACTTTGTGGTTCTACTATGGACATTTTTTTTTTTAGGTCTTTACAAAAAGTAATCATTAAAACACACAAATTTCTCTATTTTTTGCACTATTGTCATAATTAGTACAAATCATACATAATTTACATAAGGTAACAGACAAAGACACTCAGTTCAACTATCTAATTAGGTAAATAGTTCTTATTGGAGGCTTATAATAGGTTGAAAAATTATGTAAATGTATATAGCTCTATTCACAATTCATAGAATATCTTTGTACTTATAATTTTTCTTAATAAAATGTTTATTGTTTATTCCCAACTACTTTAACTGTATTTATTTTCTTTTGATTAATAAGAGTAGAAGATAGGGACCATGTCTTCAACATTCCTCTGCCTATAGTAGAATGTTTGGCTTATTGAGGATGCTTAATGCAATGATGATGATCACTATATACAAAATTTTGTGTCAGTACATAAGAAAAAAACATTTTTAGCCTTTTTCTACTACCTTTTTCATTTATTTCTAGAACTGGCGAGACAGAAGATTTGCATTACTTCCGAGGGTAGGCATGATGCATTTAGATATGCTTTTCCATTTCTCCAGAAGATAAAATATATGCCATATAACAATTGGTACTGCAATTTTACGCTGAATTGAAATATTTTAGACTTTGATGGGATCAACCAATATACACATACAGACAAGACAGATGTTAAAGAACAGGAAAATGTTTAACTATCTCTGTCTTCAGTTATCGGTGCTCTTTTCTCAGAATATTTCTTGGGAAATGTTATACATATTTGATATGATGACTTTAATAATGGATCACCTATGCTAAAATGATTTGAGATATCTTCTTTATAAAAGTTATAAATATGTTTCTCTTCACAACAATCAAAGATTAACTTATTTTTGGTGAAAGGCAAGATCATCTATGCTGGGAAATGTAGGAAATTCACTTGTTAATTTATACTACTGCGAAGCATCATGTTTTTTTTTCCCCCCTCAAGTCCATATGATAGAAAAATTTAAGAAGCATGATTCTATTCATGAATGTTATCAAAGGAAAGTTCAAGTGAGTCCAAACTAAAGGAAAGATGTTAATACTGAATTGTTATGGAAATCGCTCTGAACCTGGGCTCCATAATGTGGCTTCTAATCCAGGCTCTACAATGACCTGAGATAAATAATTTCTGTAGGGTTTTTATCTTGTCTATCCATATGAAAAGAGATTAGACCAAACATAGGGTTTTTAAACCTTGTCTGCACTTTAGAATACATCTGAGTTTAAAAAGAAATATTCATGTGGTGACAGAAAAAAATCTAACTATGGGAAGTGAACACACAGTACAAATATATATATGCCTTACTGTTAAAATATTTAGTTGAAACTTACTGGATTTCATTAACCAATGTCACTATACAAAATTAATTAATTAAAAATTTCTTTAAAGGTTTGGGCACTGAATTAATATCAAAAGCTACTGTACATTAAATAAAATGTTAATTTATGAAAAAGAAAAAAAAAAATTCATGCTCGGATCTAGGGTGGGAAACCAGAGCCTCAGAAGCTACCCAGGAGACTGTAATATGCAACTTGAGTTGCAAATCATTGACTATATGTCCTCTAAGCACCTTTAGTACCTAGGAGTCTGCGATTTTAGAATTTCTGGGAAAAGTCTCTTTTACTCACACACATGCACATACCAATGTTTGTTCATTAATCGGGACTCACATTTCTTATGGTAGTTTTCTACACTAGTGTGGTCCAGATTTTCAACTAACAAATTATAATCATGACACATGCAAGCAAATCGGATAAAGTATTAATTAGCACAGAGAGTAGGAAGAAGGAAAGCAGCAGAGAAACAAAATATAAGCACTATAAGAATATAAGTTTTTCTAAGAGCAGTATCGTATCTGTTCATCAACATTTAATAAAAATGTTACTAGGTGCTTATTTATATACAGAATTTTAGAATTATAAAAATTTTATAAATCCTCTACTTTCAACATATCTTAGCAACTACAAAAAGATAATTATGATAATGGTAACAAAGTTTACTGCTACAGAAATGTTGAGAGTTGGTCTAATTATGAGGAGACAGATCTATTTCATTGAAGAATATGCTCGATGATTATTTATTGAATACGTGATATTCTCCTATGTCCTAAATGTAGATCTTGTGATTATCTGATAATTGAAAAAGATTTTTCCTGGGAAAATGTTAATGGCTTTTGCTTTGCTAAAAGAAGATCCAGAGTGTCTCTGACCCTAATCTTAAAACTGGAATAGGGTTTCCTTGCGGGGAAAGGACATACAGCATACGTAATAAGTATGTTAAGATCAGACCTCTATTTCTTCTCTTTCGTACTTGTCTTTTCAGGCCACAGGTAAGAGGCTGCAGTGCAGGTTTTAAACTAGGAGATGAGAACTATGGCCTTATTTTGCAACTTTTTTTTTTAGCTCTGGCCTCTTTCTGCAGTCGATACGACTCCTTCTGATCTTTGAGACACAGCAGCAAGGATAGAGAGCTAACGGTTGTATCCGAAAGGCTAATTCTTAGATCCTCCTTTCTGTTTGAAGGTGTTTATTATACAGAAAAAGGTAAACCCAGAGTCACTAAAGTTTGTTTAATTAGATAGCATTTATTTATTTGTTCATCTAATAAATATTTATGGTGTACCTTTTTTGCTTTAAGCCATGGGGATATAAAGATTCTTAGATAATTTGCAACCAACTTATTTATTGACTTCAGTTTAAACTGTTTTAAGTCAGTTCTCAAGCCTTTATACAAACACGCTTGTGTGAGCGTGTGGGTGCGTGCACGCACACACACACACACACACACACACACACACACACACACACACACATATACACACACCCCATTTACTCTCCACCGGCCACTGTTTTTATTCTTTATTAAGTGACTTTAAGAGCTGTTCAGTGGAGCCTATGCTTTCTCACAGGACCATTCTCTGTGCTTGAGTTAATGATGATGTTTCTGGTGCAAAGCTTCCTGCTTTTTCACTTAAATGAAAGTCCCTGCACACTTTCTGACCTAGGAGAGGAGGCTTTCGACCTCATGATGTCCATCCTATTATAGTTGCCCTTCTTTATTCATAAAGCACTAAATTTCCACTAGTTTACTGCTGCTTGAGTCTTTTTAATTTGTTTTTATTCCCCATCTGAAAGTATCTTCATGAAAGAAAATGACACAAAGTATTTCAATGTTAAAAGCAAGAATGTTAGATGTGGGAACAGAGAGAGGAGGTATCTGGTGGACATTCACTCGTGGTCCAAAATATTATTTGGAATAATTAAATTGATCCTTTGTCATTAGCCACAAGACCAGTGTTGTTGTTCTGATGTAAATTCTTCATGAAAAACTAGCATAGATGCACAAATATATTTTTGTAATTTAAAGTGTACAAAAGCCCACCATATAATCTGGTCTCTCTTCTCTGCATAATTATAGTCATTTTCTAAAGTGTCTAGTATAAAAAATACAAGAGCCATAACTGTAGTTATCAGTAATGTCATGTATAAATAGCATCTCAGAGCGTAAAATCCAGAATGCTTTTCTCTGTACTATGTCACCACAAACTATGTAAACTCTTTGCTGTTTGGAGGGGAGTATTGATGAAAGTCACCAATGAAAATCACAGGTGCTCTGAGTTCCCTGAAAGCATTACTCCAAGTGCCATCACCGGGACCTGCCATGTTGCCAGATGAACGAGGAAGTGAGATTTGGCCAAAGTGGTTTTGATATTAATACATTACACAATTAGAGCAATGAATCACCACTGAAAAGGCATGCAATAACCAGAACAAGATTAAAAAAGAGAAAAGAAATCATGATAGGATTCATGGGATTTAAAAGAGACCACTTTCAGTTTGTTAAGCTATGCCTATATATTTAAATGAACATCAGATTTTTTTAGACTACAAAGAAAATATCGTATCCCCTTATTCTTTCCAGGGCTTTTTATCTAAAACTTCAATAGATAATAATTACTTTCTAAAAACTACCTTCTTTGATAAACCTTGCTTGGACAGTTTAGTGTGGAAAAGTAAAAACTTTCTTTTAGGCAGTTATCAGCTTAATCAAGTCAAGAATAGATAAACACTGTTAATGTTTCCTTTTTTCTCTCTTACTTTCCCCATCCTCTGCCTCTGTTATTTCTTCTACCACTTCTGAAGCAATAGTCACCCTTTATCTACTTTTATTATGAATTCTCTCTACAACCACCCACAGTATTTTTTTTTTTTTTGTAAAGCAGATAAACAGTGAGAAAGACAACTTTGCATTTACCTTTTCTATCATAAAGGATTCTGGGCTTTCCTGGCTCTTATCAGAGAAAGTCATAATGTCAAAATGTATCTACCTGGTAATCTCAGGTAATATCCCTTTACTATATTGATTTTACAAAAACCACATCTTTATTGTCAGATTTTGGAGTGCAGTGATGACTCTCCAAAAGAGATTTTGAAAAGGCATGTTGAAATGTCACCAAAAAAACAAGGCTAAGGAGATTGCATGGGGTTGTGTAAAAGAGAACTATTAGAATAAGGAAAGAAGTTGCTGCACAGTGACATGACAAAATCTGAGAGGTATCAACACAATAATTTTCCCCAAAAAAGTCAGTTAAAATGTGAACTTCTCAGAAGAATATATAATGACTACGCTATTTAAATGAACTCTCTTTTCTTTATAGATTGTAAGATTCATGGGATGCGTGTCTTGTATCCTCAGCATCCAGTACAATTTTAGTCTATAACTTCACTGTAGCTACTAGTCACTTGTGGCTTTTCAGTACTTGAAATGTGACTAGTCCAAACTGAGATGGGCTGTAAGTAAAACATGCACACTGGATTTTGAAGATTTATCTCCAAAAAAAGAATGTAAAATATCTCATTAATAATTTGCATATTGATTACGTGTCAAGATAATAATTTTTTGAATATATTTGCTAAAATAAAATATACTACTACATTTAATTTTATCTGTAGATTTTGTTCTTTTAAAAATGTGGCTACTAGAAAATTTTAAATTTCATATGTGACTCATATTTCTATTAAACACTTGTCTGAAGAACTAAATATTATGTATTAAATGAAAAATGAGTGAATGAATAAATGAAAGATGTCTACATTTAGAGTTGACACTACCAGAATGAACAATATCTAACTTTTGGTAGGATGATACTCAAGAAAAATAGTTCAAGTGTAGTAGACTTTATCTACGTCCCTAATTCTTTACCTCTTCCAGCATCCATGCCCATTGCTATGTGCCTTGGTGATCAGGACAAATCACTGATAGGAGGCAGAATGTCTTTCCCTACTACTTTTCTTTGGGTTTGTTCACATGACTTGTTTTGGTTAATGAATTGTTAGAGAGTATGATGTGACCAAAGGCTTGAGCAAGGCTCGCACTGTTGAGTTTGCTCTCTAGCACTTCTGCTACTGTGAAAAGGCAGAAAGAGGATGGGAGACATGCAGAACAGAACTAAATGCCTTTGTGCAATCAAATCCAGCTGATTTTGCCACATAAGTAAGCAGTTGAGATCATCACATCTCCATCATAGCCTGGATCACCTATAGACATATAGATCCATGAGCTAGATGCATGTTTGTTATTATATTATATGTGGTTATTTGTTTTCCAGCCTTTTTTGAAATACTTAACTGATATAGAAGTGTAATCTTTAGAAGTGAACTTTCATTTTTTAATGTGCTACTTCCTATTAGAGATCTTACAGCCATATTTAAATATTCCCTTCTTTCTAACTCTATTAGATAAAATATTTTTGTCTGTGAAAAAGTGTGAGAACTAGAGAAGATATTCTACCAGGAGCTAGATGAAGTCATCCTAGAAGTATAACTCACTGGTCATCAAGGGGAGTTTTAAGGCAAACAGCAGGGATGCTAAAACTTAAATGGAATTGAGTAGCACAGCATGATTCTTATTTTTCCAAGAAAGTGGTGGATTTGTTAAAAGCGACCTTCCTATGAATGTTCCTAGGTTTCTTTTGTTGTTGTTGTGGGCAAAAGCTGTTAATATATGAATACTCCCAGGTTTATCTTATCCCACTGCTTGCTGAAAATGGCACTGGCTTTGTCCACTGAAGTCATCCTCTATTCTGCCTTCAGCATGCTCCTGGCAGCGTCCTCCTACTCTGCCTGATGGGTTCTTTGGAATTTTGAGATGCTGAATAAAAATGTTGAGAATGATAGAGAACTGAAATTATAGATAGAAAAGAATAAGAGTAGGATTAGGAGAATAATGTTCTTTTGTAAAGGACAGAAAGCTATAGAAGACCAGTGATGGTGGAAGTTTTTGTGAAGTTTTAAATGAGAAGACAGAGAAAGTGAGGTTGTAAAGGATCATCAATAAAACAGGAAAGATGATTTTTAACAAATATTTCTGTATTTCGTTGTTTAAATTCTCTTTACATGACTTAAAAAATGTAGGTAGAAACTTCGAGTTAATTAATCAATTATTTGATGTTTTTTTTTTTTAATAATACCATCTCTCTGAGACTGGTTTCTATGGTTCACAGGCTCTACCAGTACAAAAAGCTTAATATGAAATGGAGCCGTAGAATACATAGAACCTGCAGTGATATTCACCTCCCATATCATTTACTAGCTGCATAACTGGACAGTTGCTAAACCACCCCAAGACTCATTCACTTGATTTGTATCAGGAAGAAAATAATATATTTCATCGGTTGTTCTCAGGATTAAATATGACAGTAAATATTAAAATGTCTAGCACATTGCTTAGAAATAAATGTTAGTTGAAATGTTAGGCACAGTATTTTCTTTATGAAATTCAAAGTTTAGCATATTATCACTGTAAAAATTGACCTGTGTGCCCTGAAGCTCTGCTCTAGTCAGTAGCAGCAGCTAACTGCTTAAACAGTTGCTACTTGACAAAGACAGCTGTTTTCATATGTGTAGTTACTTTTGTGGACGGACAAAGAAACTATGCTCTTTACTAGCCAGAATCAATGAGGAGTTTCCCAAGGTGGAGCGGATTCAAATGCTAGAAACTCAACAAATACAGTGATCACTATGGGGACTTTTAAAATTAGATCTTTGAAAGGTCACTTTATATGTGTTTCATTACTATCTTATATTACTTTGAGAAGACAGCAGAGGTATATATATGATTAAAATAATATTACATTATTTTCAGTTGTGAAATTTGAAAACCTATGTTACTGCATGGGAATTGACTATGGCCTGACAGAATTGTAGTTTTAGTGTTTGTTTTCACTAGTGATACAATTAGTGAATCATAGGGTGGCATCTAGGTTGTAGATACTGCTCAGCATAGACTAGTTAAACAGAATTGTATAGAAAAGGCCTTGACAATCTATGGTTTAAAATTATAATACAAAATTTATTGCTAAGGCTATGTAGGCAGCATCTTGCCAAGGTTGCAAGGAATGAATATAAGAATAAAATAAAATTAAGAAGATAAATATGCTTTTCTGGAAATTGGAAAACACCAAGACAGCATCATGCTTCTGACTTCATAAAATGAGAGTTTAGAGAGAATAGGAAGTAATGTGCAATCTATTCCACAGCTTTGAGACAAGGATTAATTTAAAAAAAAAATCCACCTAGTTCTTCTCATGCACTTGTAAATAATGCTAAACATTAAATGGCAAGTTGGGACTAACATCAACAATAATGTCTTGGTATGCAGCCAGCCTACCAGCACAGATTGCCATACTGGAGCTCCACAGGCAAGAAGAATAGATGACAACAGGATAACTGAGCAGATGTGATTTGGAGAGCTGATGTGGGGACAGCCACAAGCTGTGAGAACAGATATAGTCTTGCAAGGACACTGGAGCACAATTTCAAGGTACACTGTGGAGAGCAGTAGACTGCTGGGAAGCAAGAGCACCTGATAGATTGCTCTGACACACAGCAATCAGGGACAGTGGCCTTGTTTCCAAGGCAAAATATCAAGCAAAGCTGGTACAAAGAGTGGACTTGGAATCCTAGAAGAGCGAACTTGGAATCCTAGGCTCTGCCCGTAGCAGCAGAAGCCACAGACAAACAAGACAACCGTCATGCACATCTAAGAGGGAAAGGAAAGCTACATATATGTGATGTCCAAACCAGGTTAGTTATGCTAGAGCCAAATCTCCTAAAAAATGTTAAAATGTTATGTGCTTTGTACTGATATAAATGTTGATGTTTTGTGGAAAGGGCCCAGGAAAGATATTTCAGTCGGTTCTCATGATACCCGAGAAGCTGTCGCTTAGCTGATGGAGCAGCATGTATCTTCAGGTTTCGTTTTCAGGCAAATAGAAGGAGGAGTTTCACAAACTGATCTAGCCTGGGAATTCTCAGTGTTTATAGCTGGCATATAGCACTCTGTATACATTACGCTTGTTATAGGTGCTGTGTTATATTCTCTGTTAATAAAATGTCTTGATATAAATTTATAGAAAGAGTGCTTGTCCAGTATTGAATTATTTCCATGATTCCCCATAAAAGGAAACATGTCACACAGCAATATTCCATGGAATATATTACTAGGGGGAATTACTGAAAACTTGCAGGCATGGCTGAGCCACAGGAGTTTTGCAATTTGTCAGATATCATCTCCCCTTAAGTCGCAGTGTTTTTGTGAGGATCAGAAGTGATAATAGCTGTGATTTGTAATCCATCAAGCAATATCCACACACATTGCAAGCCTTAAAGTGACAGAATAATCAAGAAGGCTTCAACAACAATGTTTAAAGCAAACCTACTACAATTTGCTCTTCTATTTACTTCAGTTTTACTAGACAATAATATAGTTTGTCTGCCAGTCATGTAAGCTAAGGGAAATAAAAAGTGGCTTTCATGACAGCTTAAGCAGCATTTATATAGCAGTGTGCCTATTAAGAGAAAAAAAGGAACAAACTCTCCTCTTCTTGTTGTGTAAAGAGTGTTGGAAAGCCATCCTCCCACTCAAAAATGCTTTACATTGGCTAGTTTGATTAGACTTTACACAACTTTTCAATGTAAGGCTGGGCATTGTTTAACAATTTGTGCTCATTGAAAAGAACACAAATTGTGTTCTGCTCTACTCGTGTAACAGGAGCACTTTCAAAGAAAAGATTCTTTTTGGCCTGACTGTTATTTTATTCATCTGGACAAAAAACCCAAACCAAACAAAACAAACAACAACAACTTTGAATTAAAAAGTAAATCCTAACCTACCATGACCTAGTTCCACTCACAATGGTAATGGGAATAAGAACAGTAAGAATAAACAAACATAACATTATTTTTTCTTTTAAATCAGAGTTCCTGATTAAAATACAGTCCTTTTTTTGCACCTCATCCTCAATGATGTTTCACTCAATTGTGGGTAATTGTTTCTCATCTTCATAAGCACCTGCTTAGGTTAACCCTCTACTACTGTTAGTCTGACTGCTACACATTAGTGCTTCAGCTTTTATGGATTTAACACAAAACACCATAGGAAGGGCACTCTGGAATTTTGTAGTGGTGTCAGTTTGAAAAGGTGGGGGAGTACCAGCCATTCAGGCAACGAGTGAGTTAACTCGATGGCCACCATTATATTGGGCTGTTTTCTACCTGTTCCTTAGTGATGAAAATAAAAAAAAAAAACAACAACTGTGTATCTTTAATGAGAAATGAGAGAGAGAGATAACCCAAGAATGAGAGATAAACTTAAGAAAAGGAGAAAATGAACTTGAGTTCTGAGTCTAGTCTGAGACACAAGGGTAATTGAGAGAAAATGTGACTTTGAAAAAGGTACTAGAGTATCTATGAGTAGTTTATATAATCCAAAAATTTGGTGATTCCAAAATATTAGGACATATTTTATAAAGAAGCTACTATCTCATGCTTAAAAGTTTGATAGTTAAAAATAAATTAAGAAACTGAGGTTAAGCATTTTGTTATCTAGGTATTACTCAGTTTTGTCAGTGCCTTTAAACCTTGCTACATCTCATTTTGTACTTCCACCCTTTATCTGAAAAGGAATTTTCAAATGGCTAATCAGCTCTTTGTTCTGCTTCTGTAGACATGCTTTGTGCTTAGGCCAAAGGGCAGAGCCATCTCAAAATCAACTAAAGACTCACCCTCCCCTTTGATTGTTTGCCTTTGCTTGTAAAGCCCTATAAAAGTAAGGTTATCCCTGAGCTTGGAGCCTAGATCTTCAGAGCACTAGCTCTCTGGGACTGCCAGTATAATAAACCTGAGTTTTCCCACTCTCCAAGAGGTGCTTGATTTCTTGCTGGTCTTGTTTCTGCAACATATTTAGTATCTGCAATTTTTTTTTTTCTATTCTGTATACTGGATAGCTCAGTCCATGTGAGCATGAATAACACTGATCAAAGTAAGAAACTTTAATTTAAATTATTTTTCAACTTAAAAGCCTAAACTTGTTTTATGAATAAACAATAATATATGAAGTATTCACTATGGGCTCCGCCAATTACATATTCATATAGATGGTGATCCCTTTTGGCACTCAACATATAATGAATAGTTGAAAATGGAAGAGTAACTAATCTTTGATTAGAAAACAACATTATGAAGGATTGCTATGAAAATCATGCATCTCTAAGAAGCAAGCACTAATAGTTTGCCACAGAAAGTTTTGTTAGCTTTCAAGACTCACCCAGCAAATAATTCAGATATGTACTAGATAGTCTGAGAAAAGAGTGTGTGGTTACCAGACCGTTGTGCACTACTTCATTCAGTTGATGGTTCAATCATTTAGCAAATATTTACTGGATGCCTGCTATGGGGGCAAGCCCTGCGTTAGGTTGTAGGAATAAAGTAACAAAGAAAACCAGATAAGGTCTCTTCTTTCCTGAAGCCAATGTCTAATGTCTAATAATTTAGGCAATTTAATAATTTTCAAGAAAGAGGCAAATATGTAGGAAAATAAAATTACAATAATTGAAATAAAAGTTAATAAGACAGTCCTTACTTTCTGTGGTTTCAATATGCATAAATTTCAGATATCACGGTACTGTGCAAAGCAGGGATTGCTTCTAGTATATCAGTTGTCTCAGTCCAAACACAGACTCTTTAGACTGAAAGCATCATTTATTCCATCTTGTGTCTACCCTGATTTACTTTTTAATGTTTTTTGGATATTTGCTTTGTGAGGACATCTGTGGTACTTTCAGTGGTCCCTACTGAAAATAAGAGTTCTACCCAGCTTTTCAGTATTATCAAGACTAGCCCATTTAATTAATGAAATATGTAAAATAATTTCCTTATGATTTCCTCTATTTATTTTTGCTTAAGAAACATATTACATACCAAAAAACTCAACTTCTAGAATTCATTGCCTTGTGTCTATGCTTTTTTTCTTTTTAACATCTTTTAGCACATACGTGCTAATCAATAATTAACCTTTTAGGCCCAGGGGAACCTCTGAAATTTTTTTCTTATTCTATCAACCAGCTATTGCTTGCACTTTCATTGTCTTTTACTTTACTCAATCACACATTCGAAGTTTTAAGAAATAATCTGAGTGGCAGACAAGGTATAAAACAGAACAGAAATCTTTGGTACTACTCAAATAAATACGTATCATTCTGCTCCTCGAAGCTCTTTTCTGGTGGTAAGGGTGAAGGTGAGGGCATTGTACTATAGTGGGTGGCCCCCTTCAGAACTGAAACACCCATTCTCCCAACTGCTAAGAATGTTGGCTGCAGATAGCTCTCAGCTGTGCCCTCTCTTCGTATTGCCTTTGGCTGAAGGGAAATACCTTACCCAAGATATACTCCCTCCACAGGGTTAGTCTGTATTTAATGATTGGTCAATGTGGGTTGCAAAGGACAGGACCCTTGCCTCAGTTTAAGACAACTCTGAGGACTCATCTTGGTTAAGAGTTTCCATGATAATCTGGGATCTCTGTTGTAACATCTCACAGATGAACCTCTCCCTCTGTCCAATTCTGCTTCCCTCATTTCCTTATAGTTATTGTTTCCAAACACTTCCAAAAATTTCATGCACAAGAATTTCCTATAGAGTATGTCTCCAAGGAACTCAAAGAAAGATACTGTACCAAATAAAAAACAAATTTAGCTAATGTAAAAATAAATCAATATGAATCTGGAATATTTGTATATCCCCATCTATTTTCATGATTATTTCATTTTTAAGTGAGGAAATAAAATTATTTATATAAAAGCACCTTCTATAAAAACTCATGACTGTTATTCATGGTTTAAAACTTAATTTTAGAAAATATTTTGAATCCTCTGAATACTTCTCAGAAAATATTTTTTCAGAATAAAAAATATTTTATAAACCGAATACATCACTATGATGAAATGAAACAGAAGTAAATTGAATAAAAATAAATGTACTGTTAAGGTTTGAATTCTTTCAGAGCTAATAGTAAATGTGCTATGTTTTCATATTTTACATTTCATTGACCAGAATATGAAGGAGATGAAAATTTAGCAGAGAAAGAGAAGAATTCAACAAATATAAAGATAGTGCTAACTATGAAAAGAGGTAAAGGACATTTTGTTTCCTCTGGGGTTAAAGTTGGCCTTTTGTTACTTTAAGTGTTCATCTTCAAACTATGGGGTATAACTTCCTTCCAGGTAAGCAAGTAGATTACTGGAAGGACAGTCATATTAAACTTGCCTTGTGTCTACATTAATGGAACTCATTGGTGGATTCACTCATCTGTCAATAATTTTACTTGCTTACTTGTGATCTGAAAGTGAGGATTTAGAAGTGATAGAGAGGTAGAAATCTTTCTCATGTCTTTTGAGTGAGAAAATAAAGTAGGAAATAAAAAGAATGTCTATGAAATGACTACTATTAGCAAACTGTCAGAATCCTGTGGAATAGAATTTTCAGCAGTAAGACCTAAGTTCCAAGAAATGCCTTTGTGTCATTCTGATTCCTTTTAATTAGCACTGGAAGAGGTACAATGGCAAAAGAAATAAATTTTTGAATCAAAGAAAAAGTAATGTGCAGAAAGTGTAAAATGCAGATGACTTTACCATTGCAGTAGCATTAACCGGAAGAGTGGTTTTAAAACTGCATTTCAGCAGTGAAGTACTTTCTTCAAAGGAAATCTTATACAGAAGCCCAATATGCAAATCAGACAAAAGGGGACTAGCTCTGCTTGAAGTTGGAGGTAAGGAATTGGGGTTCCTAGTGTTGTAGACCCCTCCAAATCCTGCGACACAGCTAGGGAACTTCTAAGATTCCATGGCCCAGAGTGTAAAAGCCTATTTATATATTGGAAATCTCTCAAATGTGAGAACTTGAGGGAAAAGATTGCTTGCTCACTTAAAAATTAAATAATCATGAAAATAGAAATATTCCAGGTTCATATTGACTTATTTTTATATTAGCTAACTTTTTGTTGTTTCCAAGAATTTATTTCTCATTTCCACTTTCTAACAGTACCTTGGAATTCTCAATATGTATTTTAGATAGATCTGACACTATTCTTGACTCTGGAGTGGCCCCAAGTTGGCTTAAGCCAGTCAGCATATCCCATCTTCAGGCCACACTGACTCAGGGGTGAATACAGGACTGAACTTGAGTAATCAGAGCTGCAAGAATCACTTCCAAGTGTTTGTTGTTGTTGTTGTTGTTGTTGTTGTTGTTGTTATTTGTTTTATCCTAAGATCAAAGCGGATTCTCTTTTGTGCTTGATTTGTACCTGAAAGCACATAACCCCAGGAGCTGCTGAATTGTTATACTGAGACAATAATGAGGGAGGCTGGCAAGAATGGAGCCAACACTAAAGAAGTGACACTGAGAACTGAAGACAGAATCATCCTGGTGAATTCATTTGAGCTACTAGTTAAGAGTTGCCTGAAGCCAGCCAGACTTCTCAGTTACATGACAATCAATTTCCTTTACTCTTTAAACCAACTTTTCGTTGCGTTTCCTAAAGCATGTAACTGATGTTGTAACCCAGGACCTAGAAGAGTACCTAGCACATGTGAGTAGCTGGGTAAATATATGTTAACTGAAAGACTTAAGAGCCATAGGTTCTAATTTCAGCCTTCCCTCTAACTGGCAATCCGTTTAACTACCCCAGGTCTTCCGTTATTTGTAAAACATGAGAGTTGCTCAGATTGTTCTCAAAAATCTACCCCTGCCCTAACATTATGAGTCCCTCTGTTCCTTGTGCAGATTATTGCTTATGTGTTTGCTTCTTAGCTAACATACAGAGGTTTGAGAGTTAATACACTGATTCAATTTTGTACAAGTTTAGCCCATTGAGGATTTTTCATTAGCCTCAGGTTAAGGTGGCCCTGTTTCTCCCTCAGCTGACTGCCTGAGTGTGAAATTATGGTGACCCACAGAAGACAAGCTGTGCATCGGAGGACTGGAATGCAGAATTCATGGGAGTTGAAGCAGGGTTATCACTATTTGCTTAATAGTTTTCTGAACATCTGCTGTGGGGGATGAGTGTAAGTTCTAGGTGACTGCAAGAGAAAATTGTATTATTTGAGGATAATTGCAGGAATACATAAAATTTTTTTTAAATATATATATTTTTCATTTTCAATTACAGTTGGCATACAGGGTTACCTATAATTCTTAATCAAATTTCAGAATGCTATGGGTCTGTGAGTAAAATGTGTTTAGAAATGGAAAGGAATGCTTTCTTTTGTAAAAAATATAATCTGCCTATAAAGTCACTCCAAATTAAGGCTGACCCTGTTGGAGGCTTACATTAAAGCACCATAATTTTTGGATCTTCAAAGGATAGACTACGTTCAGAATCTTCATCTTTTCTTTCTAAGCTTTCATATTTTAGGTTCTCCATCATTGTCACAATCTAGACCAGATACAATAGGAATATAATAAAGCCAGCCACATATACAATTAAAAATTGCCAGTATCTACATTTAAAAAAAAAAGAGAAATAGGTGAAATTTACCCAATATAGCCAAAATACTACTTTAACATGTGCTCAATATAAAAATTATTAATGAGATTTTTATATATTTTTGGTACTGTTTTAGAAGTTGGAAATTATAGCACATTTCAATTCAGAATAGTTACTTTTCAAGTGTGATATGCTCAATAGTGATATGCACTCTGGATCGATCAACAAAAATCTAGAGAATAGTTGCTTTCTCCTGGGTTTTTGTTTTGTTTTGTGTGGGGTAGGATGGGAGAATCTTAACTGCAAATATTATCGAACACTGTAGTTTAAATCCGAGGGATCAGCATATCTCTCCTCACAAGGGAAATTGAACATGGCCCAACTGGGGAAGAAGGAGGGAGTAAAAGAAAAGAACAGTGGAGAGGGCTGTGGCTTGTACTAACTTGTCTAAATTTGTATATTAGGTCTGAACTTGAGGTGTGTCACTCAGCAGAATTAGAAACCACTGGAAATGTTTAAACGGGAATGACAAAATTCTATTAGTGTTTTTGGTCTTTCAGCCAGTATTCTTGGCTTCTGTGTATTGAATTTGTGGTGAGACAATATTTCAGAAGTTAACCTATTTTTTCTCCTTGTAATTCTTTTTCCCTTTCTCTATTTAAACAGACAGCAGATCTTCAGCTCATTGCCTCAGGGAAGGAATATGGCAAGGTGAAAATAGAAATGTTCTCTCTGGCTTTTCTGATCAAAAATTGCTTTAGGGCAATGTAAGGAGTGTGTGAGACAGGTAATAGGAAGAGATTGTGAAGTGCAGGGAAAATGTTTTGGGTAAGAAGGTGAGCAAGAAGGGCAGTCCTCTGGGCATGAGAGAAGAGGAGAGAAGAGAACATTAAGTGTAAGAAGAGAGGGTATGAGCTCTGCTACATGGAATAGGTCTTCTTCAAAAGGCTGCCTAGACGAGAGGCAACATCCCAAGAAGAAAATGACTCTGTGATGCAAAAAGATAGATGCAATCAGGCAGCCTGGGGAAGCTTTCTTTCCCCAAGCATGCCAAGGGCAAAACATAGACTGCAGAACAATGCTCTCTGTAGTGATGGATGCCTCCTGGCCACCAATAAGGACCAAGGACCAGAATCCAATTTCTTTCTGCCCCACAGGATGACTAAACACTATGAAAGACCCGAACCTACCAAATAAAAGCGCTTGAATTTCTTTCCATCCTGGCAGTTTCAATTTGGTTTAAAATAGTAATTAGATTGGGGGGTAGAAGATAGTGTAATCTTTACTGCACACCTGAGTTTGTAATTGAGATTCATATCAACAATCAGCTGGGCTGAGGTGACAGAGCCCAGTGAGAAGGCTGTTATTAAAGTCAAGTAAGAGTTTGATAGTAGATGATGTCAAGATCAGCTAAGGAGGCAGAACTGGGAGTGCTTGTTGAATTCAGGCAGTAGGCTGAGGAAAAAGAGGAGTCAAGGTCTATACCAGGCTTTTGACCTAGGGAGATAGAGAATTTTTTGAAAAAAAAAAACAAACTTCTGAGTTACTTATCAAATGCTAGGTACTATTCTAATAACTTGACAACTCTTTTAATCCATATAACACCCCTATATTGTAGGTACTAAGAGTATCATCTTTTCTTATAGATGAGGACACAGAAAAGTTCAATAACTTACCCCAATTTACCCATAACTTGTAAGGAGCAGAGGCAGGATTTGAACCCAGGTAATCTAAATTCACAGTCTGAATCACACACCTTTATTCCTATCAGATAACATAGGCTAAACAAAAATCAGGAACTGAGTAAAAGTAGCAGAAATCTTATAGAAATACCTTGGTTGAGGCAACCTTGTATTTTTGTTATCAAGGTTCTGGACACTCAGTAACTTTTGTCTATACATGCCTATCTAATCCTTTTATTTGTATATGTCTTATGTATGCGTCTCTTTTTAATTAAGTTATGGACTTCAAATCCAAATCCAAATGTTCTTAAATTTGTCTTCCAGGAAATTCAGCAACTGAGTCACAAAATACTGAGGCTCTCAAACATTTTTTCTATTTCCTCATTTTCCTTATAAATAAAATATAGTGTCTGAGATGATGCCTTCACTCATGTGTTCTTTTGAGGACTAATCTGACCCTGTGGGGAGTATATGAAGTTTCTTCTTCTGTTTCAGATCTTAAAGACTCAGGATTTCCTGCTGGGATTCTGTGTCCCAACCGGTTCTCACAAAAATTTGAATTTAGATTAAAAAAAAAATTCAGTTAAAGTGGCAACTCCACAGCAGCAGTAGCAGCAGCAGCAGCACAATCAGCAGCATGGTGACAAATACTAACTAGCAGGGGGCAGAGAACTCCAAGGCAAGAAAGGAAGAGGCAGCTGTGGCCATGGGCATGGGGTTGATCTTCAGTGTCTTGTCCTGAGGCTTTAGCATCAGAAGGATGTCTGGAGGCAGGGCACCCCTTGGCAGTGTCCCAGTGCCTGTAGTAATTAAAGCCCTTTTGCCTAGTCTCCTTGTCCTGGCCCCTGAACCTTGCTGACAGACAATTTTCCTCGAATTTAAAAACTGTTGGATGTCCTGACCTCTTGCTATATTCATCTAACTGCCTGGAGTTCCTAGTTTTGATCTCCCTAGCTCTGACCCATTCTACCCATATTGATTGCTATCTGATAAGGCTCTTTGACTCCAACTGAATTGCTGGATCCTACTTATTTGAAATCATAGAGACAATAAAGGGGGTTGAAAGTGGAGATGACAGGGGAAACACATATTTATAACAAGCCTTTGGGCAAGAACTTTTCTCCTTTACAGCTGGGATTTTCATCTGGACCTAGTAAAAGTATTTCCTCATTGTATGATCCATGCATGGGCCACATCTCAGTACCTGGCCAGTAGTTAACTTAATGTTAGCTATTAATATTGTTGTTATTGTTATTACTGGTTTGAACCTTCAAATTAGCCTCAGTTTTCCCAGATCCTCCTCAATACCCTTCATGGGTCAACTATTACATGTATTGACCAATGAACAATCAGTTCTAGGTGACATAAAAATGATTTCTTATAGCCAGTAAAAACATGGGCAAATAATCATTTTACATAGGATTTTTGGGAAGGAATTTTAGTGTTTATAATTAATTACATAGTTGCCTTTCCATCAATCTCTACTTCTACACACTAAAGTATTACTTATATAATTCTTTTAATACTTATGTGGCATCTTGGTAATGACTTTTTTTATGAATATGCATCATATCTCTCCCCATTAGACTGTAACTACACAAGACAGAACTGTGTTTCTCAGTATTTCATGCCTCCACAGGTCATCCTGTTTTGCACATGGCAGGAATTCAGTTAAAATCTGTTGACTGACTCAAGTAAGGGAGAGGACATGTCTACCATACACTGTAAAATGAGTTTCTTAAAATTAAGTGGTTCTTCTACAGATATAATACTTTAGTGGTTAAGCTGTTAAATACTCAAGGTAAAAAAACAAACAAAAAAGCAAACAAAACAAAAAAACACCAATGTGCTACCTCAATGTGATCATCTTCATTTAATGGAAAGTATAACACTAAGATTTTTAGATTTTTTTTGCTGGAATCCCTAAATGCATCGATATGGATGTAAATATAGATACAGAACAGATATATAGACCTACATATATGTCTGAAGAATGATTTAGAGCATCAATCTGCAATGCACAGCCTTTTCCAAATATCTCAAAAAGCAAGTTAAAATCCATAACTAACAAAAAGCAACCAATAGCAATAAAATCCTATTAATAGTTTTTATTTTTTCAAAGTAGAATTTCTTATTTAGATTTTACTTATGTTAGTGATTTGTCATGATAAAAATATAAAAATAAGTTAAATTATCAACAAGTTGAGTTGTTTATTACACATTTAAGAACAAAGTCTAATTAATAATCCAAAGTGCCACATATAGGTAAATTATGACAGTTCATGTAATGAAAAATAACTAATGCTTGTTGAATTGTATTTTTATACTAAGAACGTTAGTAACTTAAATAGCACAATGTTTTTGTTATTAATGAAACAGACGAAATTACAAAGTCAAGTAGTATTTGGCCATAAACCTTACATCACCATTCTAATATATTGGATTATATGTAATTTCAATTAACACATTAACAGTAATAAAAACTTTAAAATTGTTTTAAATCTTTTGAAACTAATGTTTAACGTTTATTTTCCTCAGAGATAAATATTATAAAAATTACTGTAAAAATTATAAAGTCACTAAAATTCTTCTGTTGTGTTTATCTATAAGAAATATGCCTAAAATAATTATAATTTTAAGGCTTTTTCTTAAAACTCAAGTTGTTCTTTTAATATTAAGATGTTGGTTTACAGATATTACACATATAATAAGATATAAAAGAGTAATAAAAGGTTTTTAGTAGAAAAGTCAGGATATTATAACTAGAATGTGTAGGTTTTTGCAGGCGATATAGAGAAAAGATCATAGGATCCCAATAGCTATAGCATTACTGTCATTTCCAGAGTTTAGGACAATTTGTCAAGACTCTAGATTATTTTATTCTAAAAGGTAAAAAAAAAAAAAACTCTAAGCCATGCTCTTTGTTAAATGCTGGGTTGGCTTGAGGGGAGGCAAGTGTTCCAGGCAAAAGGACCAGCACATGCGAAAGGACAGAGGTAAGGGGGCGTGATCTGTTCAAGAAACCAAAAGTGGTTCCTTTTGGCTGGAATGGGGAATAGCAAAAAATGAAGATGGAAGAGAAAAGCAAAGTAATCCTGAACTGAATTAAGGAGTTTGGAGTTTAAACTGAAGGCTCAGGGAACATGGTCACATTAGTATGAGAATGCTCCCTCTGGGTGTAGTGTTAGATGGATTTGAGGGGTACAAGAGACTTCACAGCCACTGTTATGATAATAATAATAGTGACAGTTGCTATCTGAGCAGTTCAGTTGAGTGACAAGAGCAGAAGCTTGACTTTGATGGCTCGAATAATGTTTAAAAAAATGCAACAGTGTAGACTTTTATTCAAGAATTTAGGCAATAAATGAAATAAGGGAAATAAGGTAGTAGTCGAAAATAGGATTGAGGGAAGACTATATTTTAGGAGAATGGGTAAAGCTAAGTTATTAGGTAGGAGAAAGACTGTTGTGAAGGAACAACCATGGATAAACAAGAGAGAATTAATTAATGGGATGCTGTCATAGGAAGCTGCTGAACTGGGTATAATCACAAAAGTGCAGGAATTAACCATGAGCAGAAGCATGAGTATCTCCTATAAAGGGGACAGGAAGGTAATTTAGATGGTTGAGAGGGAGGCTGTTTGAGTATAAACTTGATAGTTTCTATTTTCTCTGCAAGTATGGTTTGAATATTTAAAAGAGTGACAATAATGTCAATATCAACAGGACTTGATCAACAGAAGTTGATCTTTGCACTAATTTGCAAAGAAAGAGAAGAGAGTAGTGTTTGATAATTTTCATACTATCAGCATAGCATGTAAGAATATATGTATGTCTTACTTAACAATGGTCATTTTCCCATCAAATCTATTTAGCAGTACATTCTATTGCTAAATTATGAATGCAAATTCTTAGTATCCATTAATATGCTTACATTACATATATCTTCTAATATTGTTACTTTTTGGAAGACTCAAAATAGACAAAACCTCTCCTCAATGCACCTACCCTAGTCAAAATCTACAGGAGAGTGTTTCTGCCTCCATATTTGTTTATCTGACATGTAATTATGGAGTGCCTCATTATAGGCAGGATGTCAAAATGAGAAAGTTTCAGTCCTTGTGGGGCTTACTATTTACTAGACAGTCTCTTCTCAGTAGGCCCTTTCTTCATGCAATTTCTCTGCTATTAACAGAAAATGGGTATTGCTTTTAATTAAATTACATTAATTTATGCATTATAGATTCCCATAAAAAACCAATTTCTCTATTTTTCACCATTCTATTTTGCAGAATATTTCTATGAATAATTAAACCACAGATCACTTCTTTCCATGAGATATGATCTATGAATCAAACTATAAAACTCTCTAAGACTCAATTACCATCTCTTGTATCTGAATTAGACTATTTTCATGTCTTTTAAAAATAACACATAATTTTAATTAAGTTGTACCAACATACTTTTAAAATGAAATGGAAAGGTTTTTAAATACTGTAAATATATTTAATTTTTAAATATTATACTTATATCTACCTTAAAAATGACTGAAGTAGCAAAATAGCAATATTACTTAACAATAAAGATGAAAGTCAAAGGAATAAAAACTCAATTACTTGAAATACATGAGAGACTGTGAACAATTATATTTTCAGTTTAATTGATTGTGATTCAGGCATTTCTTTTTGTTGAGAAAGTTTTTGCTGAAGAAATCTTATCACAAATACCTTTCTCTCTTGGAAATATACCAAATATAAATGACTCTTTGATAATTGAAGATTTTACTATGCTTATAAATATAACTGGGATATTATTAGTGGTATTCTTGAAAATGTTGACAATGTAGGAGATCAAAATGAACACATAATGGTATCAGGTTGCCACTGTTTCCAGTAAATTCCTAATGTAAGTTTGCTTTCTTTTAAATATCATAAGTGTAGGTCTGGAAATAAGGTGCAAAGAAATGGATACTTTTGTAGGACTCCAGTGACTGAGATTTTTTACAAAGTATTTAAACAATGAAAAAATTTTTTTCTAGTAAATAAGTATTTAATAATTACTTATATTAGAATTTTCTTACAGGACTTTGGGCCTGTAGACATACTTTTTAGTAAAATACTTCAAGATCTTCATTAACGACTTTCATTTGGGGAATCATAATTTCCATCTTAATATCTAAAAATAGATAAAAATACTTTAAAAAGATTTCTATGTGCTTTGAACTCTTACTTTATATACTATCTTTCCTCATTAAATCTAGCAAATAAAAAAAATATTCTTAGCTAAACAGTGAATTATTCAATTCTCCTGATAAGAAAAAAGCTATTTGAACTTCTAACATATCTCCTAATCTTCATAGCTTTGAAATTTGTTATTTTCAGGTAGCTTTCTGTCAACCTTGTTTTAGATAGAATTTTATTACTTTTAAAGTTGCTATTACTGGTTTCTAACAAAAAAGAAAAGCAAAAAGTTCACTGGTAATCAAAGTCTCAAAATAAAGTAGTGTTTACAAGTCACCCCAAGCACTCTAAAGACAGACTAAAGGAATGTGCACAGCATCACTAGTGGGCACAGCATCACTAGTATCCTTTAAAAATTGGTCATAACAGAAAATGGATTACAGAAAAAGATTCTTTCCCCCATCTCATATAGTCCCACAGTTGTCATGTCAACAGTAATTAACTAAGTGATATAAGCCAGACAAATACTGCATGGTATCACTTATATGTGGAATCTAAATAAGTAAATAAATAGTAAGTACATCAGTCAGTCAGTCAGTCAGTCAGTCAGTCAGTTAAACTCATAGAAACAGAGTAGTTGTTAGGTTCTGAGGGGTGAAGGAAATAGAGAGATTGGTAAAACGGTACAAACTTTTCTCTATAAAATAAGGTCCGAGGTCTAATGTAAAATGGTAAATATAACTGATACCACTATATTGTATAATTAAAATTTTCTAAGAGACTAGAACTTAAATATTCCCACCAAATAAATAAATAAATAATAATAAGTGAGGTGATGAATATGTTAACTTAAATGGATTGTGGGAATCCTTTCACAATGTACTCATATATCAAATCACCACGACATACACTTTAAATATCTTACAATTTTATTAGACTTCAATAAAACTGAAATTAAAAGAAATAATTAAGAACTGAAAAGTAACACATATTCATTTGCAGGAAGATAGATTTTTATAATTAAGAAGGTAACAGCTAATAATATGGTAATAGTGACAGAATCAGAAATACATAAAGTTAAAGAATAAAACGAGTTCTCATATAACACAGTCCAAAAGACTCATGATCAACCTTGTATTGGGTCTCTTTCTAGGCTCTTTTTCTAGGGATTTCTAAACAAATACTTTTTTAAAGGATCATAATATAAATATTATTTTGAAAACTGCTTTTTTACATAATATAATATTGTTCTTATTTTAAAAATAAAAAAATACTATTATGTACATGATATCATATAGAGATAATACATAATTTATTTAACTCATTCTTTATTGATTGACATTTAGATTGCCTCAGACCTTTGCTCTTATAAACTCTATGATGAACAACACTCTCTCTCTCTCTCTCTCTCTCTCTCTCTCTCTCTATATATATATATATATATATATATATATATATATATAGACTTATTTTAGTATGCATTTCTGAAAGTAGTAATGTGTATCAAATGACATGTATAATCTGCCCTTCAATACATACTTACAAACTGCACTTCTAAATGTACCACATTATTCCTTCCAATTTTATATGAAAATATCCATTTCTTCAACATTACTCATTATAATAAATATTATAATTCATTTTCATCATCTTGTCAAGTGGAATTTAATTTTAACTCGATTTTTTATTACTAGTGAGGTCAAACATATTTCCATGTTCTTATCGGACATTTTCACCTTTTCCTTTTCTCTCAGTTTCTTAACATGGTATTTCTTTTTTCTTCTTTTTACTATAGAACTATAAGAGTTTTTCACGTTCATTAAATTTAGTAGGTATATGTGTATCAGATGTTCAGTGAAAAGCTTGGGCTGGTGCTGTAAATCTGAGACTTGTAGCCTCTGGGAGGCATTTAAAATCCAGTAACAAATGTGATCACCCCCAAAAGGGGAGTTTAGAAAACAAGGAGAAATGACTCCAGGACAAAATCTGAGAAAAATGTAACATTGAAAAGTTGGGCAGAGGAAGAGAAGTCAGCAAAAGAAAGAAGGCAAAAACTGTTAAAAAGGTAGAAAGAATGCCAAAGGAACATGGTGTCACAATAAGAGAACAGAATGTATCAAAATGGAGAAAGTTTTAGATGATATGTAATTATGTTGAGAGGCCTCAAATAATGTCTGTGGGTTTTGGCTGCCTGGAAGTCACTGGTAACCTTAATATCAAAGTAATTCTAGTAAAAATCTGCAGGTGCAGAAGGCAACCTGAAGTCGACTGGATTTCAAATGGCGGATGTAGCATGCATAAACACTTTTTTCAAGGGTGGCTGTGAGAGTGGAGCAGAGAGATTGGGTAGTTGCTAGAAAGAGACTCTGGGTCAAATGAGATATCAGCTCAATTTGATGAAAATGATTCAGTAGAAGAGAAACTAAATTGCAGGAGAATGATGGGAAACCCTTAAGAAGATAGTTTTTCAAGAAAGCAAGAGGAAATAGGTTCTAGCAAAAGGACTAACTATTTTGGATATCTTTGGCCTCGGTCACCAATTATCTTCAAATCTAATAACCAGGTTTCAATTCTCATCATACTTGATACAGATAACACAATTGACCACGTATTTGCTCTACTTGTTGACTTTCATGACACCCCTCTTTCCTTGTTCTCTTCTGTCCTTTCAGAGTGTATCTTCTAAATTCTTTCGGGACCAAGTCTTCCCTACCCACCCAGTGTTGGTGTATTTCAGAATTCTCTGTTTCATTTTTCTTCTCATTGTACATGCACTTCCTAGGTGATCTCTTTTAGTCTTATGAATAAACTGTCATTTATATTTCAATGCCATCTACATTGAAATCTTGGTAAAAAGATTTTGTATCCAATTGTTTGGTGGACACCGTCACCCACATATCCCATGATATTTAAAACTCAAGGATCCCATTCTGAACTCATCACTCTCATGACACTTTAAGATTTCTTTTCTATCTTTGATCTTCTTAGTTAATGATATTGTCAGCTACCAGCTGCCATATCCAGATATCATGGTCATGCCCTACTCCTTTCTTCCCCTCTTCACTCATATGCAAGCCTTACCCATATTTAATTGTTGATTCAAAAGAATTGTTATACAAGAAAGGGCTGAAGATAAGAAAATTAGATTTTCTTTTTGAAGAAAGAAGCAAGGTTGCCCATTTAGGTAGAGTTGAGAAATACATTTGGGATATGAGGGCTCGAAGTGAGTGAAGATTTGATATTGTCACAGATGACTGAAAAGAGAGCTGTGTAGAAATACATAATGGACTGACAATGTTGATGTCATACTGGAACCAATGAGTAGAAAGACTACTTATTGACATCATCCTGACATTAATAACAAATTTACAAAGGAGTAGTCTCACCTTATGCTTTCTTATATTTCCCCAAGGATGGGAACAAATGAAACCAATTTTACCTGGTCTTTGGGCTCTGCCTTATTACTCAGAAAGACAGTTTCAAAGGCAGAAAACTGGCTCAGAGATGACATCAATACTATCTTTTGGAAAAGAAAGTGGTTCAATTTCTTAGGCATCAGTGAGTTTACTTGCCTGAAATATTTTTCTCATGCATGTCAATACCTTACATTTCCCTAAAGGAAAAATACTTTAATCCAGAGATAAAGTTTAAAAATTAGGGAGCATTTAGCAAGAATTTGAACTTATAAAATGTTAAAAGTTTTTTATAATAAATGGTGTCATATTTGCTTTTCTCACTTCTAACTTCTTAAATTAAATGGAAAAGTATTAGCTAATTATATATAAATCAAATATGATCAGGAGAGAAGCAAGAAAAACAATTACAGATTGTCATTTTTCATTTTAAAATGCAATGTGTGGGTTTCTTTCCCAAAAATTCTCAGAAGTGCATCAAGTTATGAGGAATAGAAAACAACATTAATACTTATGCAGGTTTGAGAACAACAATTTGCCAGTGTTCACATCAGTATTTTCTGCATTGTGGACATGTCACTAAGAACCTCTGACAGGTGACAAGGATCAGCTTTTTTCAAAGAAATTGTTTGTTTTAATTTTTGATGATCAAAAGGTACCAAAAAGATATATAAAACATCTGTATCTGAAATTATTGAATTGGTCAAGCTAAGCTTCTCAACTATACTTGGTACTCAAATATTAGTTCAAAGTCAAATATATAGGGGAAAATTCAGTTTCAATTGCAAAAAGCATCTAGTTGCCTTCCAGATGCACTTTTGGGTACCTGTTGTTCTTGTGTCTGCAGAGAACAGTGGCTCCCACATTTTACCACATCTTCATTGACTTGTATTTACACAAAAATGCCAACCCAGGCCCAAAGTACAGTCATGTATGTCTGTACTTTGGGGGAAACTGAAAGTTCAAAGTATAGAGGCTTTTCATTGGCTGAGCTATGGCCGTCTTCTATTGGCTGGACAAGGAGGAATTTTTTTCTGCAGCTGAGGTAGTAAAGTAGTATCACTTCCTGTCAGAGATGCAAGGTACCTCTCTTCTTGTTCGTGTCAGTAATGTATACTGAATGACACATGCAAAAGCTCTCTTCTACGCTTCCAACTTCATTTAAAATGAGGTTTCTGTTAAAAAATTTTTTGCATAGGATATTGAGAATAGTGTCCCGAATGCACTAGGTTCGGGGTGGGGCTCTGGGCCTTGAGGTGAGGGAGGGCAAAGCAGTTACTAGATCTCAGAGGACAGAGCAGAGATTCAGATACAGAAAAGACAAGGCAGAGGCCTTCCTCCTAGACTCAAGGTAGCAGCCCTAATTCTAGCTTCTGCAGCTGGGGTATTTACTTATGTATTTATTTTTATAAGTCTCAAGTTTGATCAAAGGAACAATTTGCTGGATCTAACAAGCAGAACCAATGAAACAGTCAATTAGGCCAAGCCATCATTGGGCCTTAGAATTCCTGGGAGACAGGGCTAGGGGATCCAGAAGCCTGGCAGAACAAGCCATTTTTTGTATACTAGTTTCAGAAAATGTGTCTTTCTTAGACATCTTTCTTGGAAAAGCTTGTATTACCATCCCTTCTCATGATACAAGTCTCTATGGACACATTTTCTAAATAGAGTAAAAATATCTATTTATAAAACTTTATCATCTCTCTCTCTTTACAGATATGTAACATTAGGTTTTTATACTGCATGTAGTTCCTGAGCTTTTTACCAGACAATCGTGAATGTTTACTTTCCTCAATCACGGCCACTATGATTGCAGTAGGAAACCACTCTCTCCTGGTTCTTTGACCTTGTGTTCTATCTGTGGTTCAGGTACTCATACCATGCTCCAAGTCCCTGGGTAACCTTCAATGCCATTGTATGTTTAGTTTTTCACTAAAACTACACTTCCACCAGATGTGTAGGCTCACTCATCTCTTGGGGGCGGGGTGGGGATTTGGTATAGAATGTATTTTATTCTTGAAATTAGAAGTACTAATAGAGAAAAGGATATGAAGGAAACCTGCTCAGATCTGTCCCAGTTTCTCTTTGCCATCACTGCTCTTCTTCATGATTTAGAGGAATAGAAAATAAATAAGAAAGGTGTAAACACCTTACATCCCCTAAGCACTTAACTAATATTTTTATAAACAGAACTTTAAAATTGTTGAAATGTCTGATGCAATATGAGCCCTGCTCTAACCAATTCTCATTTTCTTTTCCCAAAGTATAAACTAAGAGATGCCCATAAATAGTTGCTTTTCAAGCCACAATTTGTAAATGAATGATCGGGTCATTTTGTTCAATTAGTCTTTTCTTTGGGTAACAAGTACTGAAGGCAGCAGTTATAAAGTTGGAGGCATTATAAGGAGTATTTTTAATTCACTATTAACACTTTCATCCAAATTAGTTGAGGAGGGATTAAGGCATTAAGAGTGGAAACACAAGATAGATAGGTTTTGATGAGTAAGAGAGGATGTTGGTGCTCAAGGCAGTTCCTGGTCTGCATGAAGCCCTACATTGGAGAAAGACTTGACCACTGGTCACTGAATGTGTCAGTGATGAAGTGCTAAGACTCTGAAGATGTCCCCAAGCCTCATTCTAGTTCTCCAATATCTCAAATATCTTATGGTCTAAGGGTTAAGAGTTTTATGGGTTACTTGATCTCTGTTTTCAAACACTGAACACTTTATCATTCTAAAATTTCATTAGCTGCTTTCTAAAACTTTCACCTAAACTATAAACTTGTAACATTTTTTAAAAGAAGTAAAAAACAGATTTGTTGAATGCCTATGCATTAAACATGATGTTATTATCTCATGTAATCCAAATACTGTGAAGAAGGAGTTATCTTCCTGTTTTATAAGGGAAAGTGGACTCACAGTGATTCACCATCTTACCTAGTATCACACAGCTCTATGACACAAAGCTTGGAAGTCTAATTTCAAAGCTTATTCTCTATCATATCACATTGATGCTATAGAAAACCCACCAATATATACCACCCATCAAAACAGGGATATTTCAAAGGTAACAGAGATGACTCTAGAGAGGCCCATGAGTTCTCTGAAATTAAAACAAAATTTGAGAAGTTGTGTAATTTATTGGAAGGGATAGTTTATAATTTTCAACAAATCCCAAAGGGTTAAACCATAAAATTAGAAGACTCATTGCATCCAATATATCTAGAAAGTAACAGCCATATCCCCCATCAGATCCACCATATGGCATCTTGAGCTTATTAGCGACATACTCAATTTTCTCCAGTGATTGGAGCAAGGCTAGAAACCTTAGTAAGAGGAAGAATATTAAATAATAATAAAATAGATGAGAGTCCATTTAGCTATGTGTGCTGTTTGGCAGCTGCCTATATAATCCCTGGTTATCAATATACCCCAGAGGCTATGATACAGTCATTACTATAATTTTCAATTGGAAGATTCTTGGACATCATAGACTCTAAACCCCTAAGTTTACAGATGACAAAATCAAGGCCCTGAGGGCTAGAGTGACTCATACATTTTCACATAACCTTTCACTGGCTTGATAATGGACTTAATATTTACCTGTCAGTCAGTCAATTTTGGCCATCATCTGTGCCTCCATGGTCAGTCAAGGGAAGGAGAAACATTGGGCTCATTCTCAAATTGCCCCTTCCAGTTCTAATATCGATCTAGCATAGCCAAATACTTTTTAGCTTTTGAATTCTAATCAAATTCTCTGTGGTGGCACCACAGTTGTCTGGCACCAGTGTGGTCAGTGAATGATGTCAGAAAAAGTTGACTTGAGACTGAGGATTCTTGTACTCTGAATTAATAAACCAGAAAAAGGAAGACACACATCTCAAAATCTCAAATGCAACTTAATGAGGCAGGCTTTGCCAATTTTGCTAATAGAAACCAAGTAATAATGATAAAATCAGTAATTTAATTAGTCTATTGCAAATGAAAACATTCTATCTATACCACTATTTGAAAGCATTATTATTTTATTGATTTCTATCTCAGTGAAAATATAAGAAGAAATTTTTTTAATACATTTTAGAATCTTTAGACTGTGTGTTAAGGAAAATAGCTGCTAATATAAACTCAATTTTTAGACTGCATTATAAAATTTAATTTTGGTTCAATTTAATGCATGTCTGGTCATCCAACATGATCCTACACTACTGAAATAAATTAGGTATTTGAAATAAAAACATTGTGGAAAGACTTATTTTATTAACTTAGGCAGGAGGAGACTGCATGTACAGTAGAGACAGCTCTGAAATGGGGTTCAAGGAACTTTTATGCATTGTGAGTTTGGGCAACTCACTTTCCCTCTCTAAGCCTTAATTCTTCTTCCTGCAAAATTTTGAAGTCTGTGTGATTTGTAAGGCTTTTTCCAGCTCTAAAATTCTAAGTCCATGTATTTATCATAACATTTTTATGCTTAGATATGAACGCAAGAAACTTATGCTCATTTTAGAGTGGGTGGGGAAAGAGTTAGCCATATAAATGACATTTAAGCTAGACTACCAAGAGTAGTTATTAAGAATTAACAACAATTACATAAAAAAGTGAGGATTGAAAAAATTAAAAAATATATATTTTACTTGATATCCTGTATTAAAAAAATACAAGTACTCTTACTATAACAGTTTATTACAGAATCTTAAAATAAGAAGAGAATCTTAGAGGCCATCATTCAATTCATGATAGAAATTGCCTCGAAAGTATCACAAAGACATGATGTCCATCCTTTGCATAAATATTTCTTTTAGCTAATGATACAAGGAAGTCCATTTGCACAGGTCTCATTGTTAGAAAGTTCTTCTTTAAGATAACTAAAATCTGGCTCCCAGTTGCCTTTACTTATTCATCCTACTCTCAGTCTGGCATATAGAGTATTGATTCTCAATTGACCATGGAGCTATCTTACCATGCCTGTTCCCTAAGCTCTTTCCCCTCTTCTCACTAATGCCTGACATTTCGTGGTCCCCTTATTTTATAATTTTTGAAGTCTTGAAACAAACATGTGGTTATGTAGATAAAAAAGAAATCAGTAAACTGGTAAAGAACTATATAGTAGAAATCAAATAGCTCTTTCAGCCCTGTATGAACAGGTAATCTAGATCATAATGAATCTAGGTCTTGGGGAGGCTTAACTTTAATATATATGCATTTTACATTTAAAAGAACTAATTATGACTTCAAATTAAAGCAAAAAAAACTAGTTTACATATTCCTGATTCATTATCTCTTCTCCTACAGTTGCATTCTAATATTTTTTCCAGTTTTACTAAATTTTGCCCCCTCATTGTCTGCAGATAATTTTGCCTCTTAACAGGGATAATTAAATTCATTCAATATAAGATCCTAATCAGTCTTCTTTCTGCCTTAGGTTGAATATTTATCTTAAGGTAAAATTTCATTCATTTTATCCTTCTCTCCTACCTCAGAGAAAGAATTCTCTCCTCAACTCAAAAATGAATTCTACACTTTTCAGTCTACATTTGATTCCTACCAGCCTACAGGAAGACCTTGCTTTGTTAAGTTCTCTTTTTCTCAAATCTTCTATCTTTCCTGGCAGGCTATAAAATACTCTCAACATATTAAAAAAAGCAGAATAATGGCGTGTTAGATGGATAATGGATGATACCAGTGAGCCACTGAATCAACCACATCTATAGTGCATCTAATGCTACATTTCTTTGAATATATTTTTCTTTAATTTTTTGAATATATTTATCATAGTTATTTAAAGTTTTTGTCTACTAAATCCTATATCTGGGTCATCTAGGAGTTTTTTTCTGTTGACTTTTTTTTAACTATGGGTCACATTTTCCTTTTTCTTTACAGACATAGTAATTTTGAGACTTAATTCAAGGAGAATAAGGGCAAATTGAAAGGAGACAGTTGAAAAGATATTAATATAATGCAGGTTAGAAAATATTGTGGCCAGAGCAAGGAAAATAATGAGGAAGAAGGTGGAGAGTAGTCAGGTGTGTTTTGAAGACGAAGTCATCAGGTAGTCCTGATAGATTAAATGTGGAGTGGGAGAGAAAGAAGCTTTCATCCTAATCAGTTAGAAGGATGGCATTGCCATCTACTGAGATGGGGGAAAATGATGCAGGAGAATTAACAGGCATATCAGGATTGGTTTTGAATCTTTAAATTTGAGATGCTTATTAGAATATAAGTGACGTAACCTGTTGTACCTGGGTCTGGAGCTCCACGGCAAAGTCTAGGTGGAAATTATCAGCCTATTGGTATTTAGAGTCATGAGACCGCAATACATCATCAAAGGAGTGAGAATAGAAAAGAGGTCTGATGTCTGAGCCTTATGACACTCTAAATTAAGTGATTAGGGACATGAGGGGAATAAGCAAGACTCTGAAAAAGAGTAGCCAGTGAGGAAGATGGAAACCTAGAAAAGTATGGTCTCCTGAAAGCCAAGTGCAAACAAAAAGTGTCTCAAAATGAAATGGAGTAATTAACTGTGTCAAATACAAAAGGTCAAGTTGGATGAGAAACGATCAATGTATGTGCAACATGTTTCATGACTCTGAAACAGCAGTGCCAGGAGAATGATGGGATGAAAGCTTGATTGGAGGGAGTCCAAGAGAGGAGAACACTGATGACTATTTAGAGAAATTCTTCTCTAGAGGGGAGCAAAAAATCTGGGTTGTAGCTGGAGGGTAAGGCAGAGCAAAAACTATAACCTAGGAGTGTTTGAGATAAGTTGAAGGACAAGGCCTGCTAAAATATTTTCTTCTGCAGAGGCCTTCCCTGATTTCACCTTTTCTTCCTCTTGTCTTAAAGACTTAAGGTCTCATAATACTTTATCTGCAATTCTTTATGATACTATTCTACTTTGCATTTATTGTTATTCAATGGGTATGTTTTAGAATATAAGCCCCTTGAAGTCTGGGAATGTGTCAGAGTTATCTTCGTGTCCCCTAGTACCTAACAGTTCCCTGACTATACAGCAACACACAATAAGAGTATAATATATAATTATTAAATCAATAAACATATAATTAATTATATAAATAAGCACAATGACAGTAGTAGCTATTATCTTTGTGTCAAACATTCTCACAAGTGTTTTGTATAATATTACTAAACTTTACATTAACATCTTCTTGAAGATACTTTATGCTTATAAAGCATGTACAGAAACTGTGAGAAGAGACTGATAATTGACTCACATAGAGGATAAAACTTTAGTCAATGGATGTGCATCAGAGAGAACATGGTGAGTCAGTGGCTTCTGACTGAAACAGGGTCAAAGTTTTTATATAGGATGGTAGGTTTTTTTCTGTAAAAGGCCAGATAGTAAATATTTTAGGTATTATGTCCATACAGTCTCTATAGCAACTAGTTAACTTTGCCATTGTAGCATGAAAGCAGCCACAGATAACACATAAACAAATGTGCTATATTCCAATAACACTTTATTTATGAAGTAGCAATTTGAATTTCATACAGTTTTCATGCATCATTATATATTATTCTACTTTTGATTGTTTTTCAACCATTTAAAAATATAAAGGGTCCTCGGTAGTACAAAAACTGGTGGCAGGTTTTAGTCCCAAAGGCCATTGTTTGCTGACTTCTGGGAGAAAGAACAGTCTTTGTGGTTTTGGCTTAGGTATCAATTTTCAACTCTAATGAAAACTCTGGTTGGCCATTGCTCCTGTTTTCATGACCCCTGCTCTGGAGCCATTGATATAATCACATAACCATCTGAAAAGTATTTTCTGAGAACTCTTTATTGAGTAGTCAAAATTCACAAAAATGGAGAAAGAGATCACACACACACAAAAGAGTAAATACTGGAGACCTTCTTGTGTTTCTTTCAGTCCTTTTATAAAACCAAAGATTAAATAAATTGAGTGACTTTTTCAAAACCACATATCTCAAAACTGACAGAACTGGGTTAGAACATTATGGACCTATGGGGTCCTCATTTTCTTGGACAGTCTACAGTAGGTACAACATTATGCAAGTCATGCTAATAATAAATGCCTTGTTCTAAATGTACTTATAATACTTCATATGTCATGCAAACAGAATGTTCTGTATGTATTTATTAGTTAAGTCACTAATTAACCTTTAAATATTGGCATGGTGAGAGAATAAGTATGTAGTACCATCTTAATGGATAAGTCATGCTTTTATGCAAGACAGGGTGTACTCTACTAACCAGCTATTAAAAAGCAAAAAGCACTTTTTTCGAACTTGTACAAATTCAATTTGGATAAATTATCCCATGATCTGCCACAGTTAACTCTCCAAAAGTTGTGAGAGAGAAAAAAATATCTCTCAGAGATTGTTGAAAATTTCCAAGTGAAATACATTAAATTATCTCAGCACTGCATTTTCAAGTTTCTTCTCTACAGCCCAAATTCCATAAACTATAAGACAATTCCTACAGCCTAGATTGGGGTCTAATTGGCACAAAGAGAGCTATTTCCCAAGCACATGCATTTGTTCCTTCTTTCCTACTTGATCCACTTAGCTCACTTTTGATGAAATACTTGCTCTTTCTATATGCCTCAATTTATGTAAGAAAATAATGAAATAGAATGTCGTCGAGTATGGGGTTTGTTTAGATATTGTTGGAAGACACTGTGATCTCCTGACTGCATTAGGACAAATCTTCAGTAAAGCAGCTACCATGTGAGGGGAAGGATGTATCTAGTAAAGAGTGAACATCGATGTGACCTATTTTAGCTTTTTTCCCCCCAGTTTGACTTTACATCAACAGAAAGTCTGAAGTCAAATATTTTTTGGTGCTTTGTTTGTTTTCTATTTAAGACCAAGCAGAAAGATATAAAGATACCATAAGAGTCATGGTTTTTCAAGTTGAAGTTTCAAATATTTGCAGAATCACTTCCACCCCTGTAAGAAATGATACATTATGAAAGCTTTTAAAAATTTCCTTGATTTAATTCTTTTTAAAATTCTGTGACCCAGGGGTGGTTCTCCTTGGTTTCAGTATCAAAAGGGTATTGACTGCCAGAAAGTAATAAGCAGGACTAGGAAAAAGAAGAAAATGAATTATGTTCCTTGTGCTTTTTTACAATAGAAAATACGCAGTTGCTTAAAACAGTAGTTACACAAACAGTAATAGTAATTATAACAATAAAACCCTATTTGCATAAATGCAAATCTTAGTCATTTTCTCTTTCCTATTTGGTATTATAATTTTATCATTTCTATCTGCTGAATAAACAAATATATTCCTAGGCTATATTTGTTGCAAGAAATGTTTTATAAGCAAAGGAAAGCAGGGAACAGGTCCTGATAAGGGAATTCATTCTATACTGCTCCATGCTTGAGTACACATGTGGAAATTTCAATGACTTAAGGAAAAGCCATATGCAGATATTATTCAAGGATATTTAGAAAGAGATCTAGAGATTTATTCTTACATCCTTTCTTGAGCAACACTGCTCTCATTAATAGTTTTGATTACAAAAGAACAAGAAGATAAACTTTTTTTCACTCTGTTTTAAAATATATTTTTTAAATACCCATAATGAAAAGGTCACCCTAATTATCACTGATGAGAGAGCATCGTAGCTCTCATTTCTTAGTTTTGGTGAAGGCCACCTGGGATGGTCTTCCGAAGGGACAGGTTAGTGTGAGAAACAATAGATGATTAAACACAGTCACCCATGACTGACAGCTGCTTCCTGACATCTGGGTTAAACCATGAGGGAGGAAACCCAAAAGGGGCAAAGGAACAAGTTTACATGTGCTTCTCAATTATACCTATGAGATTTGTATAGCTCTATAAATGAACATCACACTGTAATGAAAAATATGTCAAAATCAATAGAAATTCTTGCTGTTCAATTTTTCTACTTCTCAAATTCTAATGTAAGGAATTTAAAGGATTATTCTTGTTATTATTGCTAAGTTCTCTGCCTTAAGGGTTGCATTTTCTGTATAATTTTGCTTGCAAATTCAACAGCCTTACAAGGCTTGAGTTAAAATGTACAGAAAAATTTCTCCTTAATATATAGTAAAATAAAATAAAATGAAAATTGAGGTGGATTTAGCAATTTTGGAAGAATGTTTGGCCTTTTTATATTCATTTAAAAATGCTGATAGTTAAGTATTCTTTAAAAATCCAGTAAGGTGTAAGACAGTATATCCATAACAAAACTCCAAGGTTTTAATTGTTCATCAGCTGTATCCAGATTCCTGAATACCTATTTTCATTAGAAAGCTAAAGGCTGTTGTCAGGGAGGGCAGAAAAAGCACATGGTTGAGGAAGAGGTGAAATGAAAGGGAATGATAAGAACCTCTGAGTGAATCTACATCAAAAAAGACAAAGGCTAAGAAAACACTTTTTTCTTTGCAAAAAAAATTTCATGCACATATGCATCAAAACCAGATGGAAATGCATTCTCCACATCGAATGATAAAACACAGCTAACAAGATAAATTTATCCCTAATTTGCCACTCATGAAAAACTCCAAAGCTTAGTAAAGAATCAAGCACTACAAGAATAACCTCTTTTCATTCTGTTTTGACCTTTTTATTTAGATAAATAGGAGGTGTTCTATAGGATTGCTAATCAATACCAGACAAATTTTAATGACAAGAAATCATCTCGCTCTTTAGTTAAGAATTAGACAAAGAAATCTGCAGCTACTTAGGTATGTTAAAACTTCAGGAATATTCCAAGTTCATATTTCTTTAGGAGAAAAATCAGCACCTATGTCAATATTTAGATGAATGTGCTTATGTGTTTATCAACGTTGAATTGAAAGCAAAGTGGTAAATCAATGACACTAAAATGTAAAAGTACTGCTTTAGGAAGAGCCCTATATATCATGCTTGTTCTTAACATGACATAAGAGTAATTAGGAGCAGCAAATTGCACCATGGGGTTCTGCAATGGAAGAATAATTTCAACTTTAACTATAACCCATTCTTTCTGTTTAGGAAAAAATAGGTGGAATCTGTGCTTTGTGTGTTATACAAGGTTCTAAATGTAGACTATGTGGTGATGGAGTATAACAAAGCTGTCCCAGATTTTTTGTTCCACTAAAGTGTGATTTAAATGATGTAAACATCCAAAAGGGATGTCTTCCATTCTGGACATCCTCCACATTTCTGTGAGCTCCTGAAGATTGTCCCCACTTTATTGTTTTCTGAGAACCTCCTCATTGTGGTCAGAATAAAGTTCAGTATGGCAAGAGTTACCTTGAAGGAATGGGGCAGAGTAGGAGTAGAAATAAGGCATGTCTCCTGCAGTGGAGCCATGACCTGGTGGGAGGGGGACAGCCTCCTTTCAGAAGTTGGGAGAGAGTTTGGACAAGCTGAATTCAAAATGTTTACTCATTCATTCAACAAATATTTACTGAGCAATTGCTGTGTAGCAGACACAAGGGCAAGTAGTAGGAACATCTGGATGAATAAGTCCTTGTCCCTCGCCTCAGATAGCTTAGGGTGTAGTGCGAGAAGAGTTCTCCCACAGAACAGGAAGGGACAGGCTTATTATTCAGAATGATAAACAGGACCAAAGCGGAAGGACATGGCCCTAGTGGTAGGAAAGGATATAAAAGGAAAGCCAGATTAGCCCAGGAGGTCTTCTCAGAGAAATGGTATCTATGTGAGCCCTGAAAGACAGGCATTCCATGCAGAGCAAACATAAAGAATGTGAGAAAGGGGAAGTCGTTCAGAATGACGAGCATGGAGGGAGCATAAAAAGTTGAAGCAACTCAAGCAGAGGCCAGCTTAGGAAGAACATTTTTAGTTAGGGTAAGGATACAGGTGATAATAAAGGTCACTTTTTGGCAGCTAAGGGAGTTAAGAAAGATTTAACTGTGGTATGGTGAGCTGAGTTTTAAAGGAGACTCTGCGTCAGCATTACAGAGCCTTTCAACACATAAAATGAGAATTCTGGCCACAGGCTGAGATCTGGGAAGTAGACTCCCTTCCATCAGACAGAGAGAAGAGGATACAGAACTCATTACTGGGAAGGAAAAAAATCATGGCCAGGGGATGTTATCTAAGTCTGGTTAGTAAAACTAGACTCAAAATCAGACTCATTCAAGTCTCATAGCCCATTGTTACTGAGTTTTATGAATGTTGAACTATTAAATTATTTCCAACTACATTTTCTGTCTTTCATGTGGTAAATTACATATTTAAAGTTTATTTCATTACAATTATTTCCAAAAAGTTCAAAAGTTTGATATTTTTGAAGGCATCAGATATTACACTCTATCTCTTCCCTTTTGGATAAGCCTTTGGAGACCTGATTTCAATTTATATGTCTTTGAAGATAATTTGACCTGCTTATTCACAATTCAGCATTAAAACCAAAGTAGGGCGCCTTCAGCTGTAGACAGAGCCTTTAGGAATCATAAAAACCAGTAAGTTATAAAATCACAAAACACCTAGTCACCATCAGACTAACAATGCAATTTATAAATGTGAAAGTTTCAGGTCAATGGGTTTGTGGTTATACATTGAGGCCACTCATTACTGTTTCTTAAAGTAAGACAATAGCCTTATAAGTTTAGCGAAGTTTTTATTTGGAGTAGGTTTTTAGCATGAAAACTAAATTCAAATATTATTTAATTTGCAAATTCAGAATAAGAAATGTATTCTAAGATATGTTTTACTGGCTTTATCTTACTGCAACTTTAGTCAATAGTAAAATATATAGGTCTCAATGATATAACATGTCTCTTAATTAAAATATCTGATTTAAAATGAGCTATACTTTACAATGTATGTCAATGTAGTCCTACAACATTGGATCTAATTCTTGGAATAATAGTCCTGCATAATGAAATCTTAACATGAAAGTTTTAAAAGTTTTCCTGAAAGTAATGAAGAGTTCCTTAGAAAGGCCACAGAAGACTTCTGGCCAGCTTTTAAAAAGCTTGATAAAAATAAATTTCTTTTCTCCCTGGAGCAAGGAAGTAGACTTCAGAATCTGCTTTCCATTTCTGTTTCCCAACCCCCTGTGGCCGTCTGGAAAACAGTTCACCACTGCACTGATGTTCAGAAGGGCCGGGAGTGGGAAATCAAATGTGAAGCTTTTAACTCTGCTGTCAGCAAAAGAAAGATGGAGTAGAAGATATTGCTGCTACCCTCTTTTAACAACCTCCCTTAGACTAGGCATGGTGTGAAGTCCCCAAGGGAACACCACAATATATGTTTTAGCTTTTCTCAGTCTGGCAAGGCCTCCGGTAATACACTGAATTGTTTATTTCAGATAGGCCCTTTGCTACATTCAACACCCAGAAAACAAGCATAGCAATGAGCCTCCTTGCTGAAGACATTGGGAGAAGGCAGGAAATTATAAATAGGAGGTGTACTAGAGGCGAAAAATAAGCACCTTCTACAAAAACAAACAAAAAATACAAACAAAAACAAAAAGATGTTGCTGATGAGTCTTGGAATTTTTTAACACATTAAAAGAGTGAGTTGAAGAAATTTAGATTTGGGATGAAAGGAAATGTATATACAGGAACAATCTCTATTTTTAAAACCTAACATATTCAGAAATTGTATGTGTGTGTGTGTATATATATATATATATATATATATATATATATATATATATACACATACACACACACAATTTTGAAACTCCTAAGCGTCTTATGTGGAGATATTAAGTGAAGAAATATTCTTTCTAAAATAAATTGCATATTGATATAAAAAAATCCCACCTTCCTGTTTATTTTGAAACCTACTTTTCAAAAATGTAATATGTGGCCACTGGCATATTTAAATTTACCTATTCCTTTTCAAGCAGTCTTAGAGTTGAATCCTGCATTCTTACCATATGCCAAGGGTTAGGCCATTAATATGTAAAAGAAGCTGGTATCCAGAGAATTGACTTTATAATTGGAGAACACCAAAATAAACCTAACACTTCACAAACAATGCTGCAGCACAGCATCCCTGTTCTCTTAGGCTATTAGGCCATGTCCAATTTTCTCGGTCTGTCGGAAAATACAGCTGCCTCCATGTGCCAGGGAAGGTTTAATTATGGCGACTTTTCCTCCCACTGGAAAGCCTCTTCCTGTGGTTCAAAAGTTTGAATTATTCAAGCCCATGTTAATACACTGTACTAAATGCTCTTTTTGGTCTAGTGAGGCACAGCTGGGACTGTTGTCTTTTTGCAAATTTAATTTCTTTCCCTCTCTCTCTCTCCTTTTCTTTGCTACCTTTCTCTACCCTTTCTTATTCCCTTTGTTCCATGATTACAGGCAAGAACCAAGGAATAGTAACAAGAGACTCACGGAATTTGGTATAGATAATCTTTTATAGACTATTCATGTGAAGTCACAAGAAAAATAATCTCTCAATTACAAGTTTCTCAAGCATAGCTTCATTCTTTTAATGCTCTTGTTTTTACAAAAGGTAATGTAATTTATATCCTTTAACCAGAATTTGAGGACTTTCAAATACATTTCTCATAAATTCAAGCTGTTAATTTGGTTTTATTTCTAAATGGAATCAAGAATTCTTGATCTTTCCTGTTGAAGCTACAAAGAGTTAACAGACATGAACGCTATTTTAATATCTAAATCTAGATTTCCGTCTTTGATTTTTTTTTTTAGGCTTTGCTTAAAATACCAACTCTAATTTTCACTTAGTCTAATTTTTAGTCCAGTTTTAAGTTATTGTGACTTCTTTATAACCAAAGTCAGCATCAAGATAATAAATAGTACCCTTTGATTAAAAGTTACCATGGTTTATAAGCTTGGTTTGTCATTCACCACCTTCAAAGCTTCCTGGAGGCTTAGTTTTCTCATCTATAAAATGAGAGTATCAATGTAAACCATATGGAGAACCTGCAAAATTCAAATAGGATTGTATAGAGGAGAGTTTTTTCTAAATTATAAAGTGATATATAGAATAAGATGTCTTTGCTATTTTTTATGTCAAAAAAGAAACATCTTTGGTTTATATTTCATTCACTTAGATAAAAATGTTTTAGAAGTGTTTTTCCTATGTCTGTTTGCTTACAAAATTTCACTGAGTTTACAACGCAGACAGTGGGATTTCCTTTCTTTCCTATACATTGAATTTGTTGTTTTAGGAGAAAAAAAAAGGTAAGAAAGAAAAATAAATTCCTTGAAAATTCCTAAAATGTTATGTAGGTCCTGTAGCTAATAAACTGGAAAATTTGTGAAAGTTATTGACTATACTGAGAAGTGCTCTTAGAAACTATTTCAGGATATCAAAAAATGATATATCTCCAATAAGAACCCCAAATCTTTTTCAGCAGCAGGTGGAGTATTTATTTCGACAGAAAATACAGTAGAAAGAACATATTCAAAATAACATTGCACGTAGGTCTGGGATTGGAAAAGCTGATGAAGGACTTCACCAATCCTACCAGTTGGAGGTTATTTTCATCTCTGCACAGGTCTAATTATTGGATGTTAATTGTATATCTGCCTTGTTATTGACCAGAAATCTGGTTTTAAGCATTCAACGTCAAGACAAACCAAATGAAACAAAACTCTGAACCCTCTTTTAAAGGGTAACAAAGTGATTCTCGGCTCATACATCATTACTTAGAATGTGCTCAGCCCACCACCTAGGAGGAACTTAAAATTCATTAGAAAATGTTAAAGTTTAATACCAAATCTATATTGGCTTCACTTTTCACATTAACAATATATCCTTCATTGACAAATCCATTCACAATATGCAGATCTGAAGTCTGTACTATGACAAACCATTATTTTACAAAAGCAGTATTTTGGGTGCTAACTACAGAGTTGTTACAAGTCATATATTTTTAAAGTTTTTTTTTTTCTTTAAGTGTGTCCTTTTTTTTTATGGTGAGAAACCAGTTGTGAAATCATTCTCCAAGAGTTATGCCATGAATTGAAAAGCTAGCCTGAGCCAAGAGATATACTCTTAGTCATAACTTAGCACTAGAAACTCTGATAACTCTCTACTATGCATCTCCACAACCAGAACTCCAATGGCGATAAATCTTCCAGCTCCTAAAAGCCTGGGTCTATGACCACAGGAGCCAGGAATAAGAGCTAAAAGCTCCTTTAATACCAGTGTTACAAATCTTTATAACATTTTCCATTATAAGTTGGGGAAAGTAAAATTATAAACTAAGAACTTATAGCCAGAATAAACTTATTTTGTAAAGGTAAAAAGAAAATTCTCAATTTGTCCTTCTGAGATACACAGACACATACACACATATACATGCATTTATATGTATATATGAGTATTTCTGTGTATTTATATACACACATGTATATCATTGTATATACAGATCAAAGTAGAACAGTAGATTTGAAAGGAAACAAAATCACTAAATTTAATCAAATTAAGGGAGAAAAAAAGAGAGAGACACAATATCTATGAAACTAAAATCTGTATTGGTCTGTAGCTCAAGTTAATCTATGTACACTATTAAATGACTTATTCTCTAAAGTGCTAGAATATTCAATTTGCACACCATTTTCATACATATGCCAGTTTTATAAAGTAAGATAGATTACCTATTAAAATTTTGAATGGTTATTAGCCAAGTGTATCATATTATTTTGATCAATTTGTTTAATAAAATAAGAAAATAGGCAAGTTTATATTCTACTGGGAAGAAGATTGTTTTTCTTCCCAATTAAATGTACACTATAATTGTCAATTTCCATTCTTACCTGTTCTACACTGACCTTGAATTAACAAACAATGTCTTACTAAACTTTTTTCCTCAAGCATACAATTTTGCTTTTTATATTTTCTTGATCCACTTTCGATTAGAAAAAATAAGTAACTTTAGAAAGAAACTTAAAAGTTACAACAAATGATATGAAGAATGTCTTAATATTTATTATTATTAATATCATTTTGAGAAGGAAAATTAATTTTTTTCTGTTAAGCTTACTTTTGTGGAGCTGTTAAGATTTTAGTAACTTAGTAACATTTCAATGTATTACATTTCAATGTAACAATCTTAATGTATTAAGAAAAAAGATAAAAATCAAATGAGCATTAGAGTAATATAGAATAGTTTCTGCTTAGAAGACGTTAAAGATGACTAGAATTGTGCTGGATTTCCAATACAAATTAGATTATTAGCCTTGTTTTCTCTCTTTTAAATACCATATTTAACCTTTATTCATTTATACTTTAGACAATTTAGAAAATACAAACAATTAAAAGAAAAAATAAAAATTATTTTTAAGTTCAGTTATCTAGGGATAAGCACTATTCATATTATTCATTAATAATAAATAATTTTAACAATATTGAGCACTTACTTTATGCATCCTATATGTGTGTGTGTGTGTAATCATTAATGTATAAACACTCATTATCTCCATTTTGCAAATGAGAAAGTTAAGGCAACTTAACTTGCTCTGGGTAAAAGGTTACATATTTATAAATGGAGAATCTGAAATCTGAAATTGGGCCCTTTGAGCTATTGCAGAGACTATGATCGTAACCATAGCTCTACAACATAAGGCTTTCTTCTGTGTGTATAAGATAAAAGGGAACTGTAATTCATATACTGTTTATAATTTTTTTTATTTATGTAACATACTATGAACCTCTTCTTACATCATTAAGCAATTCCCTACTGAAGCACTTGAAAAAGAAGCATTTTGACAAGTAAGACATCTTGTAGTATGGCTGTTTTCTACCATGGTATGATTCTAGAAGCCTGAACAAAAAAAAAATGCTCTCTATTATCTGACATATATTCAAATTAAGCAAACATCTTCTTCTTTAGGCAAACAGAAATTACCATAGCAAAACTGACCAATGATCTGATCAGTCCAATATCCTATTTCTGAAAATGTCCAATACTGGCTATTTTAGTAGAAAACATAAAATCTCCCATAAAGTACCTAATTGTGTGATGCTGCAATAAGATAGAAATTTCCCTTTTGCCTAGTTTCTCATCTTCTCCCACCTAAAAGCTTTAGAGGGAATAGCCCTGGAAATTTTATCCTACCAAAACTGGTAATGTGTGACGATGTTATTTTAACACACATATTTACACTCATATATGTACTATAAATGTGAAGAAATGAGAGTTATTCCTGGGTAGCTTAGAAAATCAGGAATTATTATAGCTATTTTTATAAGTACAAAATACACAGAGTATACATATATTATTAACCCATTACAATTATTAAAAAAAATGCTAGGTAATATACAGCACCAGTGAAAGCAATAGTTAAATAGCATTTGATAAAATAATCCTTTCTTCTATTAACAGTGTATTGTAAAATACACACTTTAGGGGAGGTAACAAAAAGACAATATTGAATGGCAAAATTCATTTGGTGTGTTTCTTCACGATGCAAATCAGAAAATCAATGCAATGGTACATTTTATTTTTGTTTTATATATATAGAAAGTCCCATCAACCGCTGATACTATATTTGGGATTTAAGATGGTTCTAAAAATATCACTAAATATGTAATAATAGCCAGAAACATTTTAAGGAGGGCTTTAAAAAAATCTCTGAAATCTTAGCTTTCCCTAATGAAAAAGGACATAAGAGACTGTTATCTTTCACATCCTATCTCTTGGAATATTTGCTCTTAGAGCCCTGAGTTGCCATTCAAAGACAGACAAACAGACGACCCACAAAGATATATATATATATATATATATATATATATATATATATAGATATAGATATAGATATAGATATAGATATAGATATAGATATAGATATAGATATATATAGATATCTATATCTATATCTATATCTATATCTATATCTATATCTATATCTATATCTATCTATCTATCTATCTATCTATATATATATATATATATATATATACACACACATATGAAATGAGACCCAAGAGTTTTGTGAGTCTGAGTTATTATAAAAAAAAAAAAAGACAATAGGTCTCTCTATTCTGTGCTCTTCCTCAATGGGGAGAGGGATGTGTGTCAATTTACAAGTCAACACTCATTGACAAGCATATGCACTTCTTTAAAAAAATTTTTTTTGTATGTAGTTAGACAAAACAACAACAGTATGATCCAAATTGAGGAACTAAAGTTTAGTGCTCAACAATAATTAGAAATTATCATTTAAAACTTCAATATGTGAACTAAAAAGAGTATTCAGTCTTCTTTATTATTTTGTAAGAATGAGAGGGGAATAATGACATAGTCTAACAGTTTATAGCTCTTAAAACACAAGAAATCAAAATTTATGAATGTTGGCTCATTTTCTAACCATCACAGCCCTGCTTCATCAAATTAGCTTTAACCACATTATTCTAATCTCTTAATTCTTCAGTAACAAAATAGAAAACCATCCCAATCTTTTCTATCCATTTGATTTTAGGATAGCTATTGTAATATAAACTGATGTTATAGAAAAACTCTGTATTAAATATGATATACATATATACATATTTGGCATATAATATGGTATTTTTTCAATTACATGGAAATAAATTCTCCCATCAATTATTTGAAACACTTTACAAACAACAAATGTAGAGATACTTTGTCCTTAATATATAATTATATTAGATATAAATTATATACACATAAGCATACATGCATATATATGAATTATCGTCGTCAAAACACTGATTGCTATAAGAAAAAAAATTCTAACTCACTAATTTCTGAAAATTAAGGATATCCTTTGATGTTTTTCTTTCCTAACAATAAAATATCCACTGTTAAGGGTTTTCTGTTCTTAATTTTTGAACACAAAGTCATTTCCTCATCAAATACGAAGCTAAAAACACAATCCTTAAATTGTGGCAAATCACAATTTAAAATCTAAATGTTCTCCAAACTTAGAATGCCGTAGGTTTTAAATTTGCCAGCAACTTAAACCTGTTTTCATTTGTTAGCTAGATTGTGGCCCTCTGAACTGTGTTCCTAAGAAGCAGTTCAGTCCAGTGTTTTGTGAAGTAAATGTGAAGTTTATAGAATTTGAAGAGAATGATATCTAGGCACATCTGTGGAGAGCAACAAAAATGATAAAATAAAAGAAATATGAATCTTATAAATATTACTGTGATTTTGGTATGCTGTACTCCTTTCTGTTTTTATAAACTCTGAGTAATAATTTTTGGATATTTTGAAAGAGAGATAGACAGACAGACAGACAGACAGACAGACAATAGGCCCAAAATGGAGTCATCTATGTTAAGCTCATGTCTCCAAACCAAGACTTATTACCTAAATTTTTTAGTTTCAGCCTCTCCCAGGAATGTTATCTTAAACCAGTCAACCTGAAATTTCCTGGTCAGCATTAGTGAGGTGATCTGATTGACCCCTTTTCTATCTTCCAATGAAAGATGTGGAAATCTGCTCTTTCCTTGTCCTTGCACTCTTCTGCCTCTAAAAGCCTTTTATTTTGTATAGTTCCTCAGAGATTCTTCCTATCTGCTAGATAGGATGCTGCCCAATTCATGAATTGTCAAATAAAGCCAAATAGATCTTTAAATTTACTCAACTGAATTTTGTTTTTTAAGAATAAATCATTCTTTTTGACTGGAGAGCCTGCTAAAAATTTCATGGAGAAGAAGGCACTTATGCTATCTCTATTCCCACTCTTTTCCAGTATCTCTCGTCTGCTGTCTCTTGTTGCCATTCCCCCAAGGAATCAGGATATTATTAGACATAGTCTGTGCCCAAGAGTTTGAAAAAAGTTCAGTCCAATAATGATGGGGACCATTGCTCCGTAACTCTGGGGCTTTTCTCTGACCTAAGTAGCTATCAATTAATCATCCCTACTTCCCACAATTGCATGGATCCTTAGCTCCTTAAGAATACAGACTGTACTTTATGAACTTTATATTCCAAATGCCTAGCATGGTTCCTGGGACAAAGATGTTCAATAGATCCTTACTAGAACAGTGCCTGATACATAGTAGGCCCTCATTAAATGCTGATTGGTGGAATATTTGAAAGGATCAATGAATATACTTAACTGTGATTAATTTCTCTAGTTAATGTTACACATTTCAGTGTAGAACATACATATTTTAAAATCTATTACATAGGAATTACAATACAACATTTCAGGTTTTACACTAAAATTTTACCTCATAAATACAGCTAAGTCATCAATTTAAACAAATTGAAAAACACATGTTGGACACTGATCAATCTTATTTATAAATTCTCCTTGGGTAAGAAAAACAATGCTGTAATTGCTTCCATATCAGCAAAGCATGCATCTATTAAGTCCAAGAAACTTGAAGATATTATACATTCTATAAGAAAAAAAACTCTGGATATTTATTTTTAAAATCAAAGACATGAAAGTTAAAAAAAATCATCCCATCATTAGCTTTCTCTTACTATTTTTAAGTGGCCCCAGAAAGTAGGCAAGCACTGATGGAGTTACTTCACCCGTCTTCCCTTCTTCTGGCGCCCTGTTCCCACCTCATGCAGGTTGCACAGAAATCATTCCGGGAGGCTTATTTCCTTATAAATCTACAGATGACGAAATCTTAAGTCAACCATAACCTATGTTTCAGTTTGTCAGCTAAGGACATTCACATTTGTTACATATCTCCTCTTCAGGAAGACTGTGAAAAACAATACTTTCCAGAATGTGTACCCTAAACTTAGAGAAACACGTTGAGTACATATGTTATACTTTATATTATTACCTAAGTGATGGGCAGAATTGAAATAAAAAAGGTTAAATGTGATGTACTTTAAATTTTTCAAACTTTATTTTTATGAACTTTGAAATCAAAGTTAAGCATTTTACATTCAAGTACCTCTCTTGACCACCATTTTTAGTAAAACACAAAATGTCCAATAGGTAATGAGTATTGTACCTCAAATAAAAAACAAAAGTGGTAAATTTCTTTTATAGTAATGGTTATGTAAGCTCTGGGGAGCCAAAAAGGTTACATCGATTTCTCATATAAGAATTCTTTGTCCTCAATAGCCACTGAAATGCAATGCAATTCTAGACAGTATTTTTCTATAAGTTTTGTGAATGTGCAATATTTCAAAATGATTAAATAAATATACAAATTTAACTACATACATGGTGTATTTTTTAATTTCAATTGTAATTACAGTTTAGAACATAATTAACAAGGCAAAGCAGTCTTTTGAAAAGACCCACTAAGCACAGTATGAATCAGCTTTTAAAAATATGCCATGTACCAAACCCAATATTACTCTCAATAGTACAGGCTGAAGAAGACAAAGGGGTCAGGCAATCTACTGTTCTTTTTTGGAGTTTCAGAATTATTAATAGTTAATTAGGTTTAAAGGGAGAATTCTGAGTTTCTTTAAAGATAGCATAGTAAAAACATTAACTAGATAAAGTTAATGTTTTTTTCTGAAATTTCTGTAGTTTCTTCTATAAATTATGCTCTTCTGATCGAGATCAGACTAAAATTGGACTACTAACAAAGGAGATCACACAGAAAGAGGTAATGCCAAAAGGGATTTCATTTTCTTCAGGGTTATTCAATTCAGTCTCCTGTTCCCCAACAGCCTTGTCCTCAGAGAATTGACACTACTATGAACATTTTTTTTTTTTGCAAAGTGATTTGAATACCAAATGGCATATTAGAGTCAATGTAAAATTTCTCTTCTGAAACAAGCTTACTGGGAAAGCATTTTTTATTTCTAAAATTACAATTTAATAATGACTAGGTGCCACTTGTATTATACTGTGATAGCCACCTAAGAAAGTTAAAAAAAAAAAAGAGATAGTTTTATGTATAAGTGTTGAGTAACTCTCTTTAACAAGAAGCCATCAACCCCCGTAAGGGAAAACTGTCAAGAATATGTTTTAAATAATCTATTATTTAAAAAATTCTTTCTGTTGTTTCTCCTGAATGAATTATCAAGCAGCAAGTGAAAAACTGGTGCTGAGAACCTAACAGTGTCCACCTCTGGGGAGTCAGCCTCACTCAGCCTCTTTCTAGGTGCATCTATCTCTTCCTGTTACCTGTCAAATGGCTCTCTCAGACCACCATCCAAGGCAAAGCTGACTGACACTCCTTTTCTCTGGAGATGAAATGTCTCATCATAGGTAAGTTAAGTCCCACCCACCCTGCCACTCAACACCTCAAGTATAACTACTGGTTGAGGAACAAACACAAGGTTTCAAAGATCTTTTCTTTAGAGCAAGTAGCAAGCTGATTAAAACAGATACCCAACTCTGTATATTTCATGGGAAGAAGCCATCCAGTCTCTGAGGAGAGCTTTTGTTTTGTATTCATACTGTCAGTGAGGTGGTACATTTAAGGACTTAAAGGGTAATTGCCCTAAACATTTATGCAGCTGCAAGTCATTAGCGAATGCAGTGGAAAAAAAGGGAAAAGAAAGTCAAGTCAATCATTCATTTGAGGCCTGGTGCTGGGCCCACTTCCTCATTAGACGAGGGTGCTGGATTCATAGATAAGGCAGTGCCGTGTATAAGACAGATACTGATTTCCACAAGGCATTTAGTGAATCTTTTCTAACTTTTTTGTGGACAGGATGAAGAAAGGTGGACTGTCCACTAGGGAAATTGATAGGAATGTCTGATAAATGTTTGGTATCACCCAGAAGAAGATCTATAATGTCAGCCCTGGGGGCTCAGAGTTCAGTTTTTTCTTATTCAATATTTGCTATCAGTGCCTTAAATGAAGACACAAAGAGCCTCTTGAGAAGCTTATTGTAAAACTCTTGGGCTCTGAGTTTGAAACTCTGCTTTGATACTCCAAGCTTAAAATTCTGCAAACTTCTGTTTTCTCACACATGTGAAAAGGGAATAACAGTACTGATGTTACAGAATTACTTTGAGAATGAAAGGAGGTAAATGTTAGTGCTTAGTACATGCCTAATAATTTTAAAGAAATGTTCTAAGGAACAAATCTGCACAGGACATAGTAATGTAGGAAATAGGCAAGAGAATTAAAAATGTTAATCAAGCCACAATCAGAGACTACAATATGCCAACCAGTCCTGTGGCCAGGCCAGGAGGACAACTGCAGAGCAAAGGAAGATTTCTGCAGGATTACTAACAACCCATTCCCCACATTTGTGAAGGGGAAACAGGAACCAAGAGTCAGTCCCTAACGCTAACCCCATAGAGAACCTGAGGATTAAAGGCTGGGAACTGCCAGAAGTCCTTTCATTCTACATATTCTTACTTTTCACTTCTACCTACCCTTCCTCTTGCTCACTGCATGTCCATATCAAAGGAAATGGGAACTAAAGAATGTCATATAAACTTAATTCCCTGAACACTCAAGGTCTCTCTCAGTGCCTTTTTTTTCTCTCTCTCTCTCTGTCTCTTGCACTGTCCCTGCCACTCTCTGCCTCTGAGAGGAGACCACACTCTGTCTGTGGAGTATTACCCCTTTTCTAATAAACTTTCCTTTGACTAACTTTGGTGTGTGCGTTGCTTTCTTTCTTCATTCTCCGCTAAAGCCCTCTTCTTCTCTCGGTGCAGGGCTTGGTCTCCCCATCACTTGGGGAAATTTGCCCTGTCCTGTCCTGCATCAATAGGAAACCTAGCTAATATAATTTGTGGCAAAATCACTGGCATATTGGAATAAGGGATGAATAAACAACACTTAAAAGAGATAAAAAGGTTGTTTAGTTGTTTGTAAAGTTTCATGAAAGCCAGCCCATTTTTATCTTGCTTATCTTGGTAGACAACAGGTATTTAAAAAAATAAAAGAATGAAAGAATGTTAAGCCCTAAATTAACGTGCAAAGTCACTTTTTTTCTTTCAGTTTTGTTGAGATATAATGGACATACAGCAGTGGCTAAGTTTAAGGTGTACATCACAATGACTTGACTTATTTATTTTGTGAAAGAATTGCTACAATAAGTTTAATTTCCATCATATAACAGAAGTACAAGAAAAAAAAAAAGAAAAAAATGTGTTTTCCTTGTGATGAGAACTTTTAGAATTTACTCTCTTAGTAACTTTCAAACATACAAAATAGCAGTTTTACCATCATCATGTTGTACATCACATACTTAATACTTACATATCTTATAACTGGAAGTTGGTACCTTTTGACCACTTTCATCCAATTCTCCCATCAATTACCTCTGGTAACCATATATCTTATCTCTTTTTCTGTGAATTTTTTCCTTTCTTTTTTTTTTCCCTTTTTGATTCCACATTTAAGTGAACTTATATACTATTTGTCTTTCTCTGTCTGACTTATTTCACATAGCATAATGCCCTCTATGTCCATCCATTTCGCGGCAAATGGAAAGATTTCCTTCTTTTTTTATGGCTGAATGATCTTCCATTTGTATGTATATGTACATTTTCTTTGTTCATCTGTTGATGAATACTTAGGTTGTTTCTATTGTAAATAATGCTGCAATAAATATGGGGGAGCAGATAGTTCTTCGTCATAGTGATTTTGTTTCCTTCAGATATATACCAATAGCAAAAGTCATTGTTACAACATCCTGGGGTTACACACATGAGAAGACACAGTCCTTCCTCAAGTTGCTCATAGTTGGTGGGCAAAAACATGGGTATAAGAACAACTGTGGTGTGATAAGTGCTTAAGACAGGTATTCAGGGACTCCAAGAGCACAGTAAAGAAGCACTTTGAAGAGGAATTGTCCACTCAAATGGCTAACCTTGTAATCAGCTCTTTGTTTTGCTTCTGTAGACTTGCTTGCCACATAGGCCAAAGGTTAGGGTGACCTCTAGATCAACTGAAGACTCATCCTCCCCTTTGTTCTGTTTAGATGTATTGCCTAAATTCCTGTTTGAAAATCTTATGCTCTATAACTGCCTGTAGCCCATGGCAACTCTAGCACTCTGTAACTGCCTGAGGACAAATTAACCAATTGGCACATGCCATAACTGTAACTGCGCAGATAAACCGTATAAAAGTAAGACTACCCCTGGATTCGGGGCCCAGATCTTCAGAGCGCTAGCTCTTTTGGGACTGCCAGCGTAGTAAACCTGAGTTTTACAACTCTCCAAGTGGTGCTTGGTTTCTTGCCAATCTGATTTTTCTGCAACTTCTAATTGAGTTCCAGGGAAAAATGAGCACTGAGTAGATGGAGTGGAATCTCTGAGGTAGTTGAATGAAAAGAGGGTAGAGAAAGAAGGAAGGGCTCCATGTGTTTAGAAAACAGAAGTAAATTTGTTTTGCAACTATAGGTGAGAGTTTAAAATAGGAAGTGGTTTTAGATAAGATTGGACAAGTAATAAGCCTCATACCCTAAAAGCCCCATACCCTAAATGACAAAGAAGTTTGAAAAGTATTCCCTAGACAAAGGGGAGTCCTTGAAGTTTTTTCCTCTGGATAATGATTGATTTTTATTTTAGACATATTACTCTAGACACAGTGAAGATGTGGATTGCACATAAAGACACATCAGGAGACTCCTGTAGTAAAACAAGGCAGTAAATGATGAGATCCTAAGTAAAGGCAGTTCATGAGGAAATTGAATTGTAAAAGTTAGGAGAGAACTGAATTGTTAACATATTGTTTTTGTCAATCATCAGAATATGGGCTGTAACACATAACAGCATATAAACACTGCTCAGGAAGTGTATGTGATATCTGAAAAGATGATGGCTGCTACCCTGGAAAACAACCCCAGCCTTTACATGGTGAACTCACGAAGGAGCCTGAGGTAAAGCAGTCAGAACAAGAAGGAAAAAAGAGAAGGACGTTTTAGGACTTCAAAAGAGGAAAAGGCCTAAAGGAATCAATTGGATCAGGTATTGCATAGAGACTAACTATACACATTTCAGTAGAATTTCAGTAGAATGGAGGCACATTTCAGTAGAACTTAGGCCAAAAGAGAAATCAGATTGCAGTGTTTCCTAGAGTAAGAAAGCAAAACCAGTGAGGGAAGACATGTCTTTTAAGAAGCTTGACAAAAAATCATGGAGAAATGAGAAGAGCTGGATGAGAATCTTCAATCAGAAAGCTAGCATTAGATTCCAACAGCTTTTCATGAAAAAAACAACTGAACGAGAGTCAGCTAGAGAAAATTTTGAATGTTTCAGATATTTAGAGATTGAGACAAATGTTTCTAAGAGACAGCATTAGGGAAAAGAGAGCTGATACATGGAAGTGAACTTCAGTTTAACATTGGGAAAAACTGCAGAATTAGAGTTAGCCAACAACACAATGCTTATACATCACTGGAAAATGAACTTATCTTTGAAGTATTCAGGCAGAACCTTGCTAAATATTGGACCAAGATGTATAGGAGGCATTCTAGCTGCTGGTAAAAAGTTGGATTAGATGGTTTTAGATATGTCCCTTTGAACTCCTAAAATTAATCTTGCTAAGGTTAAAGTTATATACTTTTCAACCATATCTAACCTATTTAAAGAGATATGTATCTTTATTTTTTATTTAAATTTATTGAAGTGACATTGGTTAATAAAAGTATACAGGTTTAAAATATACAATTCAATAATATGTCATGTATATATATTGCATCGTGTGTTCATGACCCAGAGTCAAATTCCCTTCCATCGCCATATATTTGACCCTCTTTACCCTTTTCATCTCTCCCTCTTCCCCCTTCCCCTCTCTGGTAACTATTAAACTGTTGTCTGTACATAAGAGTTTTTGTTTGCCTCGTTTGTTGGTTGCTTAAAACCATCAACAAAACAGAGGCAAACAACTGAATGGGAGAAGATATTTGCAAACAACCTCTCCAATAAAGGTCTGATATCCAAAGTATATAAAGAACTCATACAACCCAACAACAAAAAAACAATTCAATTAAAAAAGGGGCAGAGGACCTGCACAGACACTTCTCCCAAGAAGACATACAACCAACAGACATATGAAAAATGCTCAACTTCACTAATTATTAGGAAAATGCAAATCAAAACCACAAAAGATACTGCCTCACACCTGTTAGAATGGCTATTATCGACAAGACAGGTAATAACAAGTGTTGGAGAAGTTGTGGGGAAAAAGGAACCCGTGTACACTGCTCGTGGGAATGTAAATTGGTGCAGCCACTATGAAAACAGTATGAAGTTTCCTCAAAAAATTAAGAATAGAATTACCCTATGGCCCAGCAATCTCTCTTCTGGTTATCTACTAAAAATTTTAAAACATTTATTCATAAAAATACATGCATCACAATGTTCATTATAGTATTAGTTATGGTGGCCAAGACATGGAAGCAACCAAAGAGTCCTTTAAAAGATGACTGGATAAAGAAGATATGATACATATATACAATGAAATATTACTCATCCATAAGAAGAGATTAAATACTGCCATTTGCGACAACATGCATGGATCTTGAGGTCATCATGCTAAGTGAAATAATTCACAAAACAATTTGAGAACCACATGATATGTTTCCGATATAGAAAGAGCATTTCGTAACTGAAATAATTTTAATATTATGCAATATTAAGTCACCATTATGTTTCACTAATATTGGTTGAAATATGTAAAAAAGTATTTTGGAAATCCTTACAAAGATCGAGTGTCTACTTCTACTTATCTTTTCTTTTCTCTCAGTTTTGAACTAATACCTGAATCTAAGCATGTCTATGTATTTGAGGATTTCAATTCTCTTTATGAAATGAAGAAGCCTAATTTCACAGATAATTATTTACATAATAATTAATAAGGTACTATAAACTTTTTTTTTTCAAACCCAATTATCTGGCATCAGAACTAAATGATAACCAAGAACAAGGTTTTACTCTAAGTATGTACTCAGATGTTCTCATTTTCTCATTCTTTCTTGCTTACACACACACACACACACACACACACACACACACACACACACACACATTTAATAAAATAAGTTAAAATAAATGGAAGAAGAGGAATGGAAAAATGGGTTTGAATCATAACTATATTTTCTAATACCCTTTATTCAAATCTGATAATCATGATTTTATTAAGCAATAAAATTTTACCTATAATGTAATAATAAATGGTTCTTAAGTGAGTAGGCATTTAAGGCAGGCACAGTGTCAGGCACAGAATAAATTCTTAAAAATTTTAGTATCTTTCTTCAATAAGACATTAAGTACTTGATTTAGGTCAAGAAGAATTCGGCCAAATATGAAGAATAACTGGGTTGACTATTATAATATTTAACTTTGCTACATCTGAAAACATATTAAGTAGGCAGAATTTCCCTCAAAGTAGAAACATGTATTCAAGTCTACATACATGAAGGTGAAATTTCTAGCTACTGTTGCATCAAACATCAAATTGTTATAGAATAAGCTCATCTGTAACCTATGAGCACAAATTTCCTAATACCTGGGAGAATCATGTAGAAAATAACAGTATAAGAGCATGGAGAATATACAGAAGGGAAAATTTTACTCAGAAGTCATGTATGAGCAATTACTTCCCTAATATTCTTAAGGACAGTGTCACTTAGTTTTCTATAAACTAGGTCTACTGTGACGAAAGCTAAAATGATTGCTTAGGGACCACCAGACCATATCCAAGTGGCTTCTTCACAGCTTGTACAATCTTCAGGCCTCTACCAAGTGGCAAATAAGATAGTCATAAGTGAAAGAGAGTTCAATTATTTGAACAGTCCCATGTGTATGTCCCACGGGTTTCTATTAGATTTGAAAGTTGCTTCTATTGTGAATTTATGCTCCAGTCACTAACTATGCAGAATGTTCTAAAATAGGCAGCAATAGTGTGCCAAACAGTCATATATTTCTCAGTGTAACGGCTGCCACTTGCTCAGTACAGAAACTACACTCGCAAAATTCAGATTTCTTATATTTTTTGAGTACAAAACTAAAAGTCACTTATCTCACTGTTCATGAACTACTCTGCTACATTAACATTTTTACTCAGCAGAGGCCTGTTATGTTCCATTCAATGGTTAGTAAATATGTTTCATTCTACTAAGCAGCCATACTTACAGAACACTTCATGGAGGTAACCAGACACCTGAAACAGATTCACTGAGGATTATATGACATTTTTATAGTTAGTTTTGCCCCTTAGAAAAAAAACTGGGATATAACTAATTACATAAAGTTATTCATATTCCTACCTATTCATATGTACACACATATACATATTTGTCGTTAAGTTCAGAATCAAAATGTATTCATACAGCCCTGCTACCAGTGCAGAGATGTGAATATAATCCATAGAAAGAAAAATAAATACATGTCCAATAAATAACAGAGAACTTATAAAATTCATATATATGTATGTATATATACATATGTACATATATATATATATACACTTAAAGATAATTTTTTTACAGTAACATTTTGTTTTAATCACAACAAAAATCCCTTTTCATGGTGCTAATAAAAATATCTAGATAGAAGATACAAAATATAAATATAACCTCCTCTTCTTGCAGTGAAAGGCAGAGCCAACAGCAAGGACTTGTAAGCTTTGGAATCCATAAATATTACCAGGTGGAAAAAGCCAAAACAAAAGATACTCAGGAAAACAAACTAATGTAAGTTAAAAACTCCTATTACAAGTAAATGCAGGCTGAAGCATGAAATTGTGTGTTTTTTTTTTTAAATAACATGAATCAAAATTATCTATAGAGCCACTCAGATAGCATGAACACAAGGTTGAATGTGGAATGCAGGGCAGGGTCTATGGCTAAATGGACATGTATGCTTCTCTGAAAAACAAACAAACAAAACAAAAACAAAAATAAAAACACTATTCTGAATTAGAATCAGCAAGTGGCTAATCTTATTTCAAACCTTTATCAAGTCCAACTATATTATTTTACAGATACCTGGACAGAGGCCTCAGAAGCAAGTGACCTTCCCAAGACCACACAACTAGCTAGCGGGAGAGCTCTACATGTCTTCAATCATTCAACAAATATATGAGAAATTACTCAGCACCAGACACCACTGCACGCTAGACAAAAAAAAAAAAAAGAAAAAGGATGCAATGATCAATGCAAGGCAAAATGGTGTCTCTCTTTCTAGGCCTTCAGTTTAGAGGGGGAGATAGAAAATTGAACAAGAACTTAGAAAACTGAGGGAATCTGTGCTATAATAAGCAAGTTTAATGTATTGCAGGACACAATGGAGAAGCATCCAACCCTGGGGGGTCCTCATGTATCTGTATGTGAGCAACATGAGTGAGAGGAGAAGAAACCAGAAGAAACTGCAGAGAAAGATCAAGAAGCAGCGCTCATGGAAAAAAGTGGCTTTCAAGATTTTTATCAGTTCTTTCAGTGTAGAGTTAGCATATTCTTTTTCACACATTCTATTAATAATACTGTATGAATTTGTCCATTTCTAATGAAGGTATTTCTCTCACAGCTTTAAAATTATATGGTTCTATAGGAATCATAGAACTTTGTACAGGCAAAGTACTGTGTTTGAAGTAGAGAATACAGAATAAGACTGGCTAGTGCTTTCCTTCAAGAAGTGACAGTTTAATGGGGGAAATAAGGTATCTACCCTACTATGTATACTAGAAAATAATGTTAGTCTCATGAAATAGTGTCAGCATAACTAAAACTGCCAGAATGAGTAATAGACATAATGAATACAATTGGATCTGATATTTTGTGAACCATTACTGAAACATGCTTTTATGAACCTAAACATTTTTTATATGAATTATCTTTACTACAAAGGGAGTTAACATGTTTTAAAAAGGTTTTCCTCTAAGTGATAGTGGTGTCCCTCATCCTCCTCTCCATGCTGTGATTGTCATATATGAAGTATTAGTATATTGGCAACTGAAAGTACTTGTGAAAACTTTATATAAAATAAAAGTATATTTTCAGCATTCAACTGTGACCAAAAAAATTTTGATTAATTAATGAATTATTTTAATGCTTGAAATTCAAACAAATAAAACAATGAAGATTGAAAGAGGTATTTCCTCACTATTAGAAGATATATTCTTGTAAAAGAAAAAAATCTTTTAAAAACAGAAATTACATGAATGCTTGTGATGTTATCTGTTTCAGATATGCATATATAGTGCTGTTCATATTCCAGGTTACACTACATTTTGTTTGAAATATTTAAACATAAATAAAGAAGACTTGTCAGAATTCACTTTGGTCACTTTTGTACAGATATACCAATTTTTAATATCATTATCATCTATTATGTGTCACTGTTCTAATTAGTTTAGTTATAATATCTCACTTAGTCTCCACAACCTACAAGGTAGATGCTATTGTAATTCCTATTCTATGACAGTCAAACATGAACACATAACTTGCTCAAACACAGCTAATAAGTAAGAGAGAGAATTCAGTCTTAGAGTGTGACCCCAGAGCTCACATTCTAGTCTTATATTAAATAACAGTATCCAACAACTAGATCTGTAGAAACTAAGACTGAATTTTTGGTAAAATGTCCTTTGTGTGCCCTGAAGGTATTAGATATTAGGTAAAATCTATCAAACATGACAAGAAATATATTCTATCTAATTGAAATTTCTAAATGAGCTAAAAATGAATATGTAAGTTTTGTTCTCTTACCTGCTCCTTCCAAGTATAATGCTAATTACTGCTAGGAGGTAACTGATCACTAAAATAACATACACTTCCTGAATGATGTTCCCTCTCATGGCCTGTCACACACACACACACACACACACACACACACACACACACACACACAGGTCAACATCATTAGTAATTACAGAAAGTAAACTCAAAACCATGAGACACTATTTTATGCCACTGGTATGGCCAAAACAAAGAAGATAGACAATAACAAGTGGTATCAAGGATGTAAAAAATTGGTACCTTCATACATTGCTGGTAAATTGTAAAATGGCATAGTTACTTTGAAAACATTTTGGCATTTCTTCGATATATTAAACATAGAGTTACCATATGACCTAGCAATTCTACTCCTAGAAATAAACCCAAAATAAATTAAAATATATGTTCTATATGAATATGTATATGCATTTTCATAGCAGCATTATGTGTAATAACCATAAGGTGGAAATAAACATAATACCCACAAACTGATGAATAGATAAATAAAATGTGGTATATTCACACAATGGAACATTATTCAGCAGTGAAAAAGTGTGAAATGATGATATATGCTGCAACATGGATGGACCTTGAAACAATATTCTGAGTGGAAGAAGCCAGTCACCAAAGGCCACATACTATATGCTTCATTTGTATGAAATGTCCAAAATAGATAATCTATGGAGACAAAAAATAGATTAGTAGTTGTCCAGGGCTGGTACATTGAGGAAAGAGGGGATGGAGAATGATTCTAATGAGTACAAACTTTTTTGGAGGGAGTGATGTAAATGTTCTATTAGATTGTGGTAATGGCTGCAGAGCTCATGAATATACTAAAACCCACTGAGCTGCATATATTTTAAATGAGCAAATTTTAGAGTATAGGAATTATATCTCAGTAAAACTATTTTAAAAAAATAATAAGTAAGTTTCCTTAAAAGTTGATTCTGCAAAAAAAACCCTTTATGTTGGCAAGTTCATTTTTAGCATTAGATACATTGTATAAACTATCTTGACATCTTTGTTATTATTCTATGAAAAGTTAACTTATTTCTAAAGATCATGCACAGGATACACTAATATCCCCTGAGAAGTTAAAGCGTTGTCTTGGTTAAAAGATCCCCTTATTTTCTCAGGCGTGAATTTACCTTCAAAAACTTGTAATCTTCACTCACCTGAATAGATGCAAAAAAAGGCATATAATTTGAGAAGCTCCATCTCCAGTAAGGTCTAGATTCAGACTGAGTATCTTAGGTATTGGTGTACATTAAGGAATCTATATCCCAAATAAGCCAAACTTTTCTCCATATCTCATCAATCACTACCAGGTCTCCTTACCCCACACTCTTTCCCAAATATGATAATTCTTTGTTTTCCTAATTTCTCTACTTGGGGTTGGATTCTTAAACTGAAAATCAATTTCAGGCACACTGTCACTCTTGTTAGCTCTTATCATCCCTCTCCTGAAGGGACTGGATATATGGTTGAGCCCTTAGCTACTTCATGATCTTCTTTCTCTTCAGAAGAGAATTGGTCTCCCAGGACCATGACACAGCCGTGCAAATAAATACCACTATCTGCTCATCATCACCATTTAGATAGGCCTGCCAAATTTAAAAGGACAAAAGGGCTTAGAAGAGGCCTTTTAAGGAAAAAATAGCTTCTTGGATAATGGACCGTTGATTTCTAGTGTTAAAACTTCAGCATATATTCATTAGATCTTTGTTGGCTTTGAACATCACTGATGACTCACTATGTTTGCTCTCCAAGCTGCAAATCAAACTGTCTGCTGTTCTCTCTCAACGATTTGCAAATATTTAAAGTTACTCAGGAAGGTGCTGACTTATTCTTGTAAAAGTGGCAGCTCAAACCATACTTTAGGTATACAGGAGGTATGCATTCATTTTACTTGATGTCCCTAGATACCCCTAAATATATTCGTTAGGCTCAACTAGGTCATGGTAGAGACAGAACCAGCACTCATTTCAATCAGTATAACCCTTAAACAGTGGAATAAAGGTAATAATAATGTAGACTTTCTGAAAGTCTTAGAAAATTATTATTTCATGATCACTGGAATGTAGCAGCACATGTGAAAAAACTGAAAGATGGGAATGTTCAAGTTTATTAATGACAGAGTTTACCTAGTTTTATTTCTTTATCATGGCTATATCCAAGCACATCCAAAGAATTAAACTATCAAACATTCACTACTTAAGTAAAACTAATGACAATAATTCAGATATATAGAAGTGAGGTTAAAAGAAGTTAAGGCATCGCAGAAGCAATGTGAAATAATAAAAATTCCTTATAAATACTCCGAGGAGCAGAGATTTGAGATATAATATTTATCTTGAAAGATGTTATTCCACTTTCTGGGCAAGCTTCAATGATCAGCACATGCCAGGAATTATTGAACAAAAGTATGTTCTACTTTCCCCTCTCATCTTTTTTATTCCCATAGGATCCTTAAAGGGCATCATTGGTCCTCCAGTCCTTTATCTCTTAGAGCAATAATATTATGTCTTCATTAGTCAGTTTAAATAGCCAATCTTTTCTCAAATGAAGAGTGAAAATGTTCCAAACTGAATATGGATTAACAACTTTAATGTTACTATTTAGGTTTGCCGACATTTAAAATGCTCTTAGCTTGTTTTATTTAACTTAAATTTGTGTAGTTATTCTTAATAAATTCTTGAGACCATTTGGCTCCTAGAGATTAAGTGCTCTAAATCACTCAAAAATGTTTAATTTAAACCAAGATTGACTCTATATGGTCTTTCTAAACACATCACTTACTTAAATCAGTGGGGAAAAAAAAAACCAGGCAAGTTGAATGGACTTTCTGCATTGTGAGTTATCAGGCTTCAACAATTCTGGCCTCAATTCTGCTGAAGCTGAAGCTCTAGTCTTTATAAAATTTTTAATAGAAATGAATTTTGAATTCTTTACTAAAAGTATTTAAGGATAGCTGAAGACATCCTGTCTTCATTGGCTTTCTACTGATTTAAATAAGAACTCTTAACCTGGGATTCTTGTGGACTTCAGAGATCTGAAAAACCAAAATTCTATGCAAAATTTAGCATACGGTGCTTGTATATTTTTTGGGGGGTGGGGGGCAGAGGGACCAAAAGAAAAGTTTTCTTTTCTATTTTTTTTTTTTAATTTTGCTATACTAAGAACTACTGGTTTGAGAGAACATAAAAATTTTTCTTGTAGGGAACTTTTTCACCTCTGTCCTTATCAAGGCACATTTCATCTTGTCAGGGGGAAAGACATCCTAAACAATTGAAAACAAATTTGGATGTACTTAGCTTATATCATGACACTGACTGCTTAAGATTGCTTATAAAATACAAATAATAATACATGCAATTATTTCTCAAAACCCACAAAAGTCATCTAGCAGCTTTAAATACTGAGATTGTACCTTTTTCTTAAAAATTAGGATGTGGTTCTCCATATCAAGGCTTCAGAAAGACAAAGCAAGTTAATAAATTTTATTATAAAAAATGGATGTTTTTGAGGTAGAGGTCATAAAACCACAGGAATGACTGGATGCAGTCAGTAGTGTGATTCTATGTGAACCTCAAAGGAGAGAAGAAATAAACCACTCAGAATTTAGTCATTGTTTCCATATGCACAGTCATTTCCCTGTAACTGATATTAATGTCTCTAGAAGAAATACAAGATATACAAGAAGCATTTCTGACTGACCTATACTCAACTAGCAATTACTCAAAGGTCAGTGAGAAAAAGAATATCAACTCCTGCAATTTATGAAGAAGCAATTAGAAAGAAGAAAAAAATAATGACTTCTTACCATATGGTATCATATAGTAAGACTTCATGATATTTTCTTAAACGTCTACTTTAATGTAAACATAATTTTCTTAAGCACACTAGGCACAGACAAAATTATAGCTATAGAAAAAAATCTTTCCACTTTATTTAAAGGGCTACTACAGAAAAAAGCACAGAACATTGGGGATTCACACAAAGCTTTCTGTCATATATATTAAGTGCCGGGATTCTCAAATTCTTGCATTTATTTCCTCATGTAAATTCTTAAGACCTCAACAGTATACATTTATATAAAATGAAAGCTCCCTCTAGTGGTTAAAGAAATACCATTTAAACTTTATTTTTGATTGAATAGTTTCTCTTATACACCAGCCTAATGTTTTTATATTAACAATTCTCAAACGTTTTGTTTTCAGAATCTTTTGTTTATGTAGGTCACATTTAACACTATTTACCATTTTAGAAATCAAAACTGAAATTAAAATTCATTCATTTAAAAATAAAAATAAATCTATTGTACATTAACATAAATAACATTTCTATAAAAAAATAACTACTTCATAACAATTACAAAAAGAAATAAATTTAAATTTTTAAAAATAAATCTCTGAATGTCTGGCTTACAAGTGCTGGGTTCTCATAAATGACTTCTACATTCAATATATTGCATTGTGTTATTCTGGTTGACATATATTCAGATCTCACACAAATGTGTAGTTAGAAAAGAAAGAAATAATTTAATAGCATTTTCAGAAAATTGTGGGTATATTTCTAATACTACACCAAAACTTGACAAGAAATAGTTTCTGAAAGATTAGATGTGTTGTGGAATTCAAAACCATACTAATAAACTTTTCTACTCTATTACTTTAAAATATATCAGTCTTTCAGTTTGAATAAATATTTTTTATCAAATATAAATTTTAATATTATGCATTGGTCATTTAGAAAATATTGCACTGAGTTTGGCCAATCTTCCAAATGTTTACATATTTCATTACCAAAAAATCATTACCTATCTCATCAGGAAAAGTCTTGACATTTGGGATGCTGTCACAGTAATAGTGACTTATATAAGTTCTCCAATATTTTTATGTGGAAGCTTGAATTTTATGATTGGCAAGAAATATTGTCAACTGTTTTCTTGAAATTACAAGCTTATATTGTTCACTTTCGAGATAATGTCTGCAAAATACACAACTATGAATAACTATAGTTTGTCTGCCATTTCAATCTTTTAAGTAAACACGATGTTCCACAAAAAAAAAATGTGGCTAGTTTAGCTAGCAACTCAAACAATCCATGGATCTTTTCTTTAATGCAACTTCTGTAGTCTGATAAGCAGCAGCAGTATTTTATGCATTCTTCCCATTTCATTATGTAGAATATTAAAAAGATTATACTCAAGGGTTGAGGTTTCAAATAATTCATATATTTTTTTGTTTCATCAAAAGCATTCTTAAGTAAAGCTGTCTCCTTCTCCTTTCCTTCTCTCAACATGAGCATTAGCAATGAATAATGCAATCAGTTTGCTTTAATTTTCTTGATGTGTACTAAGGCTTCAGAAATTTTACTTACCATTGATTGTTGCACTATTAACACAAACATCAACACAATGAAAAGGAGAGCAAACACCTTAATATTAATATGGAAGTAGTTTTGACCTCATAGACTCCCTGATAGGACTCGAGGATACCATGAGTTTACAGATTCCACTTTAAGAACCAGGATTTATACAATACATTGGACTATAATGTTGGAACCACAGGTAAGCTAGTTGGCTTCTTTAATTAATAGACATAAACACTTAAGCCTAGAAAGTCCAAGAGACTCACTCAAGGCCGCACAGTTCCTATGGAATTCCACTACATTCTGCTTCCAAGAAAGTACTTTAAATTCCAAGATTCTTAGTCTGAATGCATTTTTAAATCAATTATGACTATTAAAAAAATGTTCAACAGACTTCTCCTTTCTCTTTATGGGTCCAAATTTTACTTTAGCTTTTCTACTTTGGTTTATCAGGATCTATTTAAGACGAAACCTTTTACGAATAGTATACAGATTGTCCAGAAGAGTTTTGTCAAGAGATTATAAATAGTGGATAATTTTGACCCAGAATACATCTCAAGGCCAATTTTGTATTATAACATTACTGAAATACATTAGTGTGTTAGCACCTGCCATGTTTATAATAATTTTCAACAGAGTGTTGTTTCTATATTCTAGCTGCAAATTGTCATCCATCTATATGATTATAGACTAAAAACATTCTCAAGATTTCACAGGTTAGAAAAAAAGGGGATGTATATATACTCTATTAGACACAGGAATAGTTGCTATGAAAACAGGTATATTTGAGAGACACTGAGTACCCAAATAAAATTAAAAGGTATTAAATGTTTTATAATCCAGGAACCCAATGAATTTAATGAGCTGAGTGAGAAAGATAGTAAACCCTGCCTATTCCTGATTTACCTAAAAATCTCCATCACCAAGAGAAGCTCCAAATGCTAAATACCTATATCCTACTTAAAGTACATACATTAGGACATAAGATTGCTTCTATGGGTTCATTTCAACATCTATTATTGCTCTTGAAACTCCATTCTTACCGCCACTATTGAGGCAGTAGCAGCAACTGGTGGATGTTCATGGGGAAATAGGCATTACTGTAGTAGTGAAAGCAGCATAAGCACCTTCCGACAAATCTGTCAAGCAAGGACTCCCAAATCACGAACAGAGAAAATGTGGATTGGGCTTCCTTTATTGTTGATACAGAAGGTCTAAAGCCTTATATTTGCCATCTGCAGTTTTGAGACTTTGTGGTTGAATGAAGAAAAAGAATCTCTCTCCCTTGTGACACCACCATACTGTACTCTGTTAAAAATTACATACAGATTTCTAAAAACTATGATAAAAATGTTTTTTATAAATGTCTAAGGAATTTTATTGTATTAAAATTTAATATAGAAATGAGTAAAAATTGGATTCATTGATGTTGGTCTCAAGTTTTTTGAAGAACAGTGATAATCAATATGCTTGGTATGGAAGCCCATATAAAGTAATGCATAACATATGCAATTTCTACTTTGATTTATCTCTATGGAAAGGTAAGGTTGAAAAGAATTCGCATTTAAATTTAAAAAGCAGATGAATTGGCATTTACTAGTGAGGTGTGATTTGCTTTCTTTTAATAGATAATAAAATGTTGATAGATACATATTCAAGAAAATTTGAAATATTACTATTTTAATTAATACCAATATGAGGTGAATTTAATTCTCAAAGATATTCTTACTTACCAGTTTCAAACTAGTTTTGATTAAAATGATTTGGGCATTCTGACTATGCCAGTATATATATTACTCTAATTTATAAAATAGTTATTATTTAATATGTAATATTAAGACCAATACAGTAAAAAATTTAATAAGGTGAGTCATATAATGATTACTTATAAATGACTACTTTAGAAAGCAGATAACATTTTAATTTGGAAAGAAAATTTTTATATGTTGACATTGCTGAAAGAAAAAAGTAATTAACAGAATATTTTTTATTTCAAGACTAATATAGAAAAATAATAGTAGTAATTGCTCTAAAAATTTTAGTTTAAAAATTTATATAAGCACAGCAATATCTTAATAGTATACAGTTTTAAAAATTCTCTTTAGAGTCTCTTAAACTTAATGTTTTTGTCCTTGTTTAATCACTTGCATAGCAGAAAACAGTCCAGTTAAACAATAACTAGATGACTCACTGAATATTTAAGTATAAGTACAGGAAATTATAGTTCTTTTACTGTTGACTAGAGCTCTAGCTCTGTGAAATGTCTGTCTTTGAGCTGCCCCGGCAAACAGTGGCAGGAAGAGACAAGGCCCAGGTAAGAAGTGAGTGAACGAGAAGGTTGTGAGGAGATTCTCCTTATACTGACAAAACATTGTCTAGGTAGTAACAAAACATTGAACTGTACATAGAGAGATCCCTGTTCCACAGTAGCTGAGACATAGCTGTCCTTGATAACCAGGTGTTCTCAGAGTCAGGCAGGTGTGAAACAAGAAAAGAATGATGTTCTCCTCAGAAAATCATGATAACAGGCAACTATGAGGCAAAAATGAGAACCAATCCCACAAAACATTGGGAATGTCAGTCACACTTACCTAGAATATGCAGAGTCCCTTACCTGGAGAACTGGATTTAGAATAGGTTAGGCCAAGGGGGCTGGCTTTTTACAAGTAACCAAGGGGGTGCTGTTAAGGTGGTTTCCTTGACCATACTAAAAGAATTTCTCTTATAGAGTACACATAAGCACCAGGAACATGAAATCCCTAAAATGATGGTATGCTTGAAACAAGTGAAACTTGTAATTACTTAAAGTACAAATAGAGTTGTCCAGGACATAGATGTATGCAGTAATAAGTGAAAAAACCTTACTATTTGATTGAATTGTCAACAAAACCTATCAATATACTTCTAAAATACCATCCAGTGTAATTAATTAAATCATCTCAGGTCAGAAATATTAAAATAGCCTTTTGTGTTAAACGTTTCTTTTTTTTATTGACTAAAACTCTGAAAAATATGGTACTACATTTGTTTTTGGGCCAAGACTGTTTCACATTTTTAGCAGAGCATTGAGTTTGCACTAATATTGTCTGCCAGGGCTCTTTTCCAATTTCTATTTCATATATGTAAAGTATATAGAAAGAAAAAGACCTCAGTATTTATTTATATTTTGAACATGACTCTCATCAAGGTTTTAAGAGTAATGTGCAGAGAACATGACCTTTGAGTCAATGAAAGATGGCAATGAACTTGTTCCTCTCATATAATACACCAGACAATGAAATAGTGAACCCATGATGGAATAGTAGGGGAAAATATTCAAGTTACTGTCTCTACAGAAGACTTAGATTTAAATCTAATGTAGCGTTCTTATATCTAAAATATCTTCTAAGTTTTAAATTTCCAAGGAGGTGGCAAGCTTCTCAAGAGTGTTCTATACAACATCTATTATATAATAGCTACTCAATAAATGAATTAAATATCTGCCTTTACTATACCCCAATGGTCAGGGGGAGGCAATTGTATAAGAAAAAGTTTGTGACTATAGATGTTTTTTCTGAGAGATATCATAAAATTAACCTCATGTATAAACTATTTAAGATCACTGGAGTAAGGAAACAATCTAAAGTGATTGTTTAAGCTTTAAAATTCAGTTGTATTATAAAAGGCAGAAACTTAAAAAATGCCTTTTATGGAAGAGACTTAGGGCCTTGTGTACAATACATATTTGTTAAGTATACATTTATTTAGCAACATGATTATATTTCCCACAATTTTTGTGACAGAAATATTTAATAAATTTTCCATCTATTTCCACATATATAAATTCACTTAAGGCTTCAAAATCCCCTTCAAAATACATTTTGACAACTTTCTAGTTTACTTCCAGACTGTGAATGTTCCAGTAGGTAGAATAAGCTGATACTGCCCATATCATCAAGATTAAATGTTCAGACTCAAGAATAAATATGTTAAATAAACAAAGAAACAGAACTACCAACTTTATTCATTGAAACAAATGCTGCCATTTAAAATAATCAGACAAGATGCAAAGCTATACATACCAGGCTGTTGATCACAGCACTGTTTATATTAACAAAAATCAAAAACAAAATAGCAGCATTTAAATATTTATTATTAACCAAAATGTATTACTTTCAAATAATAAAATCCTATACAATTTTAATCTTCATTTACTAAGACACAAAGAGATCTATAAAGTCTTAAGAAAAACAATATCTAGACTATGTTTCCATTTTTGATCTTTGTGACTGTATATTTGGAAGAACGTACACAAATATGTTAAGAGTGGTTATTTCTGAATGGAAGAATTATAATTTATTTAAATTACTCTTTACGTTTTCTATTTCATATTTTAATAAACTTATGGTCCTATTATAATATTAAAAAACAAAGTCATTTTAAAAATTGTTATCACTTAAAAGGAAACCTCAAGCACAATATTTTTCCATGGTCATAACTAAGTCAATAAATAATTTACTAGGTATTTCATTATTTGCCATTTTATTTTCAATTCAGCATTCTGCTTTGAAGATTTGTAGTATTTTATTTTGCACACACGAGTAATGTCCTCCGTTAACACATGATCTGCTACTTTTATATTCATCTTTCCAATGAGGTAGTGTTCTACACAGAACTTGTCTTTTCCCTACTCTAGCTGAATTTGGGATGAACTAATATTTAGATTAATACTAAATGCCTCAGGAATAGCTGAATTTCTTGTTAATATGTTTGCAGACTAACATTATTTAAGACTAATGTAGAAGAAACATAAACTTCTACAAGTTAAAAAGAGATGTTTATCTGAAGCTTCAAAAAATGTGCTGAAACAAATGAATAGGCACATGGAAAAAAATTAACCTTGATCTGTACCTCACGCCATACACAAAATATATTTAGAATTTAGGTCTAAATTAAAAATGTAAAAATGTAAAATATTATAAATAGGAAAGCTAAAGTTATGAAACATCTACAGTAAAACATAGAAAATTCTTGAAGTAGACAAAGATTTCTTAGATTACACACAATACATATAAATCACAAAATAAAATTGATACATTGAACTTCATCAAAATTAGAACTTCAGGTCTTTAAAAGACATCATTAAAAAATTAAAAAGGCAAGCCACAGACTGGAAAATATATTTCCAATACATATAATGCCAAATTACCTGCATCCCAAAGCAAACAAACAAAGAAGTTCTGAAAACTGAATAATAAGGAAATCAACCCACTTAAAATGGCCAAAAGAATCCACTTCATCAAAGAGAATGTATTCATAGCCAATAAACATATGAAAAGATGCTCATCATTAGTCATCAGGGATATGAAATTTAAAATCACAGTGAAAGACCACTTTACAGTCATTAGCAGGGCAATCAAAAAAAAAAAAGGACAAACAGCCGGCAATTCTAACTGTTGGTGAGGATGTGGATGGAATAAATGAAACTCATGTTTCTGCTGGGAAAGCTGAAAAACAGTTTTGGCAGTCTTTTAAAGTTAAACATACATTGATCATAGTATCTAGAAATTCCAGTCTCAGATAGTTACCCATGAAAAATAAAAACACAAAGTACAAAAAGACTTGTATAAGAATGTTCATGACAATATTCATGATAACACTATACTGGAAACAACACAAATATCTAACAACAGATGAATGGATAAACAATTTTGGTAAATCTGTACAATGAAATACTACTCAGCAATAAAAATAAATGAACTAATGATACCCACAACAACCTGGATGAATTTTTTAAAAATTAAGTAGAGCAAATACAGATTATATAATTTCATTTACATGAAATTCTAGAACAGACAACACTAATCAATAGTGATAAAAATGAGATCCACAGTTTACTAGGGAGAAAGTGATAGGGACTGCCTGCAAAGGTACTTGGTTAAATTTTCTAGAAAGATGAAAAAAATGTTTAATATTTTAATTGTGGAGTTAGTTAAACGGATGCATAGATTTGTCAAAACTCACCAAATGTACACATAAATATGTGCATTTTATTGTATGTAAATTATGTATTAAGTAATTTAAAATAGATGCTTGATTACGGAGTTTGGAAATTAGGGAACTCCTTAGACTACTGGTTAGCAAACTTGCATCAGAATCACCTGGAAGTCGCCTTAAAATAAATGGTAAATCCCACTCCAAATTTCTGATTCAGCAGATCAGGAATAAGCCCCTGAAATTTATAATTCTAAGCTCTCACTGATGCTAAAGTAGCTGATCCAGACAGCACACTTTGAGAACCACTGACTTAAAGGTAGATAGAAATGATTCCTACTTTGAGATATTAGATAGGTCAATTTCAGCAAGATCTTAGCTCCAGTTAGTAAACACAGAGCAATTTTACAAGTTGAAATCCATACACATGCCTCTCAATTTAATAGGAATGAAGTTTAATGTTTCGAGTCATTTCCTGAAAAAATAAGTGAGCTTTATATTTGTTTTAATGGAGTCCCTGGACATTCCTAGAAGGAGTTGGCAAATCCTCTGAAATCCAATATAAATTTTTGGTGTGCATGCTCCCCCTCCCCCTTAGAGATGACTAACTTTTCGTCAAAATTTCAACTGAATATGATAAAAAAAAATTAAGAAGCACTTAACTCTGTAAGTATTCTTTCCATTTCTAATTTTTATATGCATATATTTTCTTCAAAGGTAAACAGTAGGCAAACATGAAAGTTTACAACTTCATTTTTTTTTTTAATTTATGCTGAGCACTCACAAGTTTTAGACTAAAGACTTGACATAGCTATTATGAGGAGAAATGAACAGGTTCACCACTGACAGAGTAATGAGCAAAGAAAGTTTCTGAGAGTTGCAAGACATTCTAGAAGTGTAATTTTTTCAAGTAAGATTAAAATTAAGATATTCTTAATTTTATGTTATTTCACCTTCATCTCTCCTCACTATTTCTGGTTTCAATGGAATTAAAACAATGAATATTAATGTAAAATTAATAACTATGCTATGTATTTGGACAATAAATGAATAGAGCATTTGTATCTATAAGAGCATTTTTATTTGTGCATATATATTTTCAAGTGTAGAATATGCAAACATGATTACAATTATTTTACAATTAAATTACCTATTTCAGCATTATCTATAAGTATTTTAATAGGACTGCCATACATGATATTAGAATGTGACACATTATTCATTGTCCATTACAAATATAAAAGAGAGAAATTTTCAGTCTTATGCTTTGTATCCTAGACACATACACATATTTAGGGGGTCATTTTAATTTCTCAACAAGCTACGAAAAACTGTTACATTCAATTCTTTTCATATAATAGAAAAAATGCAAATAATCATAGAGCTTAACCATCAACAGATTCAGTAAACACATTTAGTACTTCTATTTCATAAAAAATATGACAAAAGGCTTCTGCAAATACGTGGTTCACTGACTGATGTTTTGTGACTTAGAGGCATATAAAAACAATTTGATGGTAAATATTATCACTACTAATCCTTGCATGCTGTTTTATGAAAGGCCTCACTTCTTTTTCTGCATGCTTTTCAACAGGTAATAGACATATATGTTCATGGTCTAGATAACATATGGACTCAAAGCTCGAATTTTCTCTTATCAGAACTTTGTTTTTTCTCCATTTTTTAATCTTTGCATGAAGTCACCTTATAGAATGATACTCTTTTCTCCCTCTTGTCTGAGTTGTTGCTAACAGCTTTTAATTTGAGAAGTCTGTCTCTGAGTTTTCTGCGCCTCACTGCTTTCAGCTCAATTGTTTCTCTAGCCAGCGGAGCATTTCATTTCTCCTGAAGGTCACTGCAGGCTGCCAACACTTTGAAAACATACCATCTTTTCATTCATGCTGCAATGTAACCCTGCAGTACCATTAAGAGAAACAGAAGCAAGCATATAACTTTTTCTATCAACAATTATTGAATTTATTGTATCTAAAGCAAATTAGGCTATCAGTGAATAAAGCTCTTCCATAACTCCACCTTTTTTCCAGGCAATAGAAATTATTTTTTGTATTTTAGTTTTGTGCCTGTGTATAGATAATTATTTGTATAAATGATACCATAATGTCATCTGCTTTTGGAAATAACTCTTCCAACCATATCACTACCAGTTGCAATAAACCAATGATGCAGTAAGCAGCCCTGATCTAAGGACACTTATAAAACGAACACCACATTGGCCATCTGTTGGAGGAGGGATGGCATTAAATATAATGTGGGTCTGGAACACATCCAGTATTGTTTATTCTGTCACATATCTGATGAGCACTGAAATCGAATTGATGATTTTTTAATTCCAAGGGGACAAGAAATGGAGAGCAGAGGAAGGAGATGATTCCAGATATATCTGAAAGTATTCAAGTAACAACTTGATTCAAACAGAAAAAAAAATAATGAATGCAGTATGATCTCAGAGGAAGAATAATCTACATTACACATGCCAAATATTTATATTATTGGGCTAACAGAAATTTACTGTAAATTTACTTATGTGTTAAATAGTTAATGATGCCAAAAAAAAATATAAACCTGTCCTTAGATGAACAAGTTCATTGACTCATCAGCACAAATTATTTCTAAGAGTTTAAAGGCAAGACATTTTTTCCTATATTTTAGATAATATAAAAATGTTTTAATTATCTTATATGGTAATGTTTTAGATTATCTTATATGAAAGTGATGATACTGTGACTCATTAGGTTGCTTTTATTTAAGTTCTAGGGCAATGAAATTGTTGCATAGCAGTTACATAGTTTGGGAAATATTAAAATGAGATTTTCCTTATAAAAGCAAGTTATCAAGTTATCCCCATGTATTTTAATGGGAAACTCACTGAAGCTTGATTCATAGATCTGATTTAACATCACAGATTTTCCAATTATTAGTGAGATGACTTTGTACAAGTGATTTAATTTCCCCGATTCTCAGTTTCTTTAAAATGTAAAAATGTCAAATGGAGAATTTATGTCCAATATCTCTGTAAAAGCTGAAGTATCCTAAGAATGTAAATGACTTTATTTTCATTTTGGTAAAATATATAGGTCAGTTTGGGAGGAAGTGCCCTTAGGATCTGTCATATTCTCATGCAGAAGTACCCTCTTTCTTCCTGTCATCTCTTTTTCCTGTCTTACAAGGGTAATCTTGAACACACCTGGAGCAAACTAAGCACATAGTTCCAGTTACTGAACTCCCTTAAGAATGGAAGTCTTAACTGAAATGCAGATGAATTCTGTAATGGTCTTAAAATCACAATAAGAAAAATAATCTTTCTTCAGGCAATATCTATGGATATGATATTAGAAGAGCACATTATGTTTTTGATTACTCCAGGTTGTTGGGAAAGACATTTCATACATCCATCTGTTCATTTAAAATTCATCACCCATAGTTAGATTTCTGTCACCATGTATTTGACCCCTTTTACCCTATCTACCTCTCCATCCCCATTCCCTTTTCCTTCTGGTAACTACTAGACTATTGTTCATGTCCATAAATCTCTGTTCTGTTTGTTTGTTGCTTTTAGTTTTATATCCCACATATAAGTAACAATGAAATATACAAACACAGACACACATGTCTTACTGATGAATTAAACACCTGGAAGTTACTAGATTTCATTAACTAATATCACCATAATTTAAATAAATTAAAAATAATAAAAATAAAATAAAATGCAAAAAAAGAAAAAGAAAAAGAAAAATAAAAAAAAGATATTCATTGAGTTCCTACAGTGGTAGGGTAGGCATCTACCTAGCTGGGAACAAAAGTGACAGTGCTTGCCCTTGTAGAGCTTGTTTAAATCAGGGAGCGACATCAACACGGGTAAGCCAAAATATTCACAAATTGTCCTAAGGGCTAGGAAAAAACCACAGAGCAATGATAGTGGTGCTGGGTGGGCTGCAGGGTAGGGAAAAGTCCTGGAGAGATGTGGCTTAGTTTATTTAGATAGAGTGCTTAGTGATTTGACTGACACATGATCAAACATATTGAAACACACATACCAGTAAGATATTTTCAGGGAAAAAGGATGTTCTCATTAACATTACTGTTAATGCAAATGCTCAAATTAGAATAGTTTATATAGGTGAAGTGAGTTTTTCTCCATTTGAAAGTCTGAACTATCAGCTCTTACACATATAACTGGCGAGAGAGTTAAATTCACTGCCGTGCAAGCAGATGCCACCCAATCTCTGCTACCCTGACCTGCCAAGGCTCATTAATCTCCACCATTTAACGCCTCACTGTTCATGGATCCCCATCCTGGAGAGAGAACTACATTCTGTCCACTTCATATTAGAGGCAGCCCATAATATAAGGTGACCAATTAGGAAAACCTGCAAATCTACATAAGCCATGAGTGTAGTACATATTTTTTTTCAAAAATTCTTAGCAATACTTTAAACTCAACTTCAATCTCTTGTTCATTGATTTCAAAATTCATGTGGATTATTTTTATAATTTATCTACTTACTCATCACTGGATTGTTCAGTGGGACCTTAGGCAAGTAAATTAAGCATTTGAAAAAACAGAAGCACTTACTTCATCAAGTTGTTATGAGGAATAAACTAAGATGTAGATTACTCAGCACCATGTCTGGACCCATCAAGTACTCAATACTTGTTAGCTATTATAGTTCCATAATCTTTTTTAAAGAATGACCAAAGTATCACTTTTAACAGTTCCTATCAGGTCAAGGAGAAATAAGATTGAGGATTTTCCTATCATCTTGGCATTCTTTTGTTTTGTTTTATTACTTGTTTGCAAAAAACAACAAAAAACTAACAAAAAAAAGCAAACCCTAAATTAGTGACCATGTACAGTATATACATTTTTTAAAATTTCAGGTATACAGTTAGACATTTATATAACTTACAAAATGATACCTGTGCTAAGTCTAGTATCTACCTTGCACCATACTTAGTTATTAAAATATTACTGACTGTATTTCCTGTGCTATACTTTACATCCCCATGGTTGTTTTTATAACTGGAAATTTGTATATCTTAATCCCTTTCCCCTTTTCACCCATCTCTCAAACTCCTTCTATCTGGCAATATCAAAATGTTCTCTGTATCTATGAGTTCCTGTTTTCTTTGTTAATTTATTGTGTTTTTGAGATTCCACATATAGGTGAAATCTTATGGCATTAGCCTTTCTCTGTGTCTCACTCAGCACAATACTCTTTAGGTCCATTATGTTATTGCAGATGGCAAAACTTCATTCTTTTTTATAGCTGAGTAATATTCCATTGTAAATTTGTACCACTTCTTTATTCATTCATCTATTGATCCTATATCTTTTGATTGAAGCATTTAATCCATTTACATTTAAAATAATCATTGGTAGGTATGTAGTTATCGCCATTGTATTATCCATATATTTTTTTTTTCTTCTTTAATGTTTCTTATAATATTGGTTTGGTATTGATGGACTCCTTTAGCATTTTTCTTATCTGGGAAATTTTTTATCTGTCCTTCAATTTTAGATTATACCTTTGCTGGGTAGAGTAATCTTGGCTGTAGGTCCCTGCATCTCATCACTTCAAATATTTCATGCCAATCTCTTCTGGCCTGCAAACTTTCTGTTGATAAATAAACTAACAGTCTTATGGGAACTCACTTGTAGGTAACTAACTGCATTTTTCTTGCTGCTTTTAAGATTCGCTCTCTGTCTTTAACCTTTAGCATTTTAATTATAATGTGTCTTGGTGTGGGCCTCTTTGGGTTCATTTTGTTTGGGATTCTCTGTGCTTCCTCACAGTATATGTTTTAAATATACATCTAATTTTATGTCTATGTGGGTTCTATTAAATGTAATACATGTATAACTGTCTATCTCTGAAGGTGTTATATATTACAGGCTCATAGAGAAAGTGAGAACTCAATCTGCTTACTTTTCTTAAACTTAATACATTTCTTTTGGATTATTCAATTTGCAGGCACTATTATGCAACACTTGTGATTTAGATCAGCTTCTTTCCTATGAGTTCAACAATATTACTGCTGGGAGCAATTCTACAGACAAATATAGCTCAAGAGAATGATCTATACCTTCAAGTTTTTTTTGTAAATTTGACTCAGATCTAGTATAGCTGTCATTGCTATTTTCAAGTGTATCCATGGTTATAACCATGTTGATGTTTTATAAAAGCCACGTCAAAAGACTTAGTTAAAAACAATAGCACTTTCTCATCGTTTATTCATTTCTTTCGGTACCCTAAATATTAATATCATGTGGGAAAGCTTAATGTTATCTTTTCCAGAGAGTATATATCTCGTTTTTATACTTGAAAAAATTATGTTGGAAATCTTTTCATATTTTAAAGTTCCCTCATTCTTTCTTTTTAGTTCAATAGTATTTCATAGTATGAATATACATTCATTTGTCAGTTCTTATTGATAGATATCCAGGTTTTCCTCATTTTTTTACTAACACAAACACTGTTGCAATAAACATAGTTTTTTTACATATGTGCAAATGCATCTGTAAATACCTGATTCTTATATTTTGTTAATGGCTCCTCATTATCTCAATCGAATCTTATATCTCTCACTCTTCTTCATAATAATAGTATACCAAGTTTACCCAGTTATTTATTACACTCAATCTTTTACTAGAAAGGAAGAAATGGTGGTAATTGTCATCATTATCATCATCATCATCGTCATAACAGAACATGTTCTTGAACACACATAAAACATTTCCTAGAAAATCTTATAAAATATGGGATTGTTCAGGAGGTACTCTATTGGCAACTGCATTGTTCTTGGGACTTTACATTCATTATCTTTAATTTTCACAATTAGGTTTTATTAAGGCTATTTATTAAGACTGAGGCTTGGGTCAAATTAGAAATTTGACCAAGTTATAAAGTAAATACTAAAGCTAGGCTATGTACCTGAATTCTCTAATTCCCAAACCCATACTCTGCCTTCAAATCCATAATAGCTCTCTAATGCATGTTATCAGTCTTTACTACTGACTCATTATATCTTCTGAATCCTGCTGAATATACTCAGTGTCCACTACAATCTCACTAGTTTTGATGAACTAATAAGTAGCCTCCTATGGGGTCTTCATGCTTTCTGTTATTTCCCTCCCATTTTATTTGCTCACCACTCTAATAATCTCATTCTATACTAATTCAATTACATTATAAGATTACTCTTTCAATCAAGTATTCATACTTCCTCAACAACTGAACCCACTGCCCTTGCCCTTCACTGATACCTCCACTATTTTGATAGCAATCTCAGGGTCTAGAGACTAAGCAGATATATGTGAAATGAGAATGGAGAAGAGGGAGGTGCTAATATGCTAGAGCTCCACAGCCTTTTACCCTCATCTTAAACAAAGCAGCTTTATTTCTATCTGCTTTATGTATAGAGGAGGGAGACAAATAATATTTTATTTGGAAAAAAAAAAACCCTGTAACATTTCCATAGCTAAAAACAAAATAGAAAACCATTAACATTAGAGAAATAATGGCTCCATAAGAACATAAGGATTTTTCTCTTTTGTTCTCTGCTGTATCTTTAGCACCTAGAATAGCGTGTAGAAAGTACCCAATAAATATTTTTTGAAGGAATGAATAGATGAATGGATTTAATTAATTTTGGCTCCATCAGTATAATAACCAAAACTTTGAGCAAGTTACTCAAGTGCTATGAACATCCTTTTTATTCTTCTCACATGTTTCCCACTGCTCCTACCCAGTAGCATTGTGAAGGTTAAAAATGTAAAGTGGCTTGCACAGTGTCTGAAATTCTAACCTTTGGCTTTATTGCTCTCTGTATATAAAAATATATATATTTGCTGTTTTATAAACCTACCTATAACTAGCATTTCCTGTCCTCTTTCCCTTTAAAATTTTTCTTCATTAGAGCCACTAAAGGCTCTTCCCACTCTTTCACAATTAACCCAGCATCTGACTATATGATTGCTCAGCATTTGTCTATTTCAAATGGTAATGAAAAGTAGAGAAAAATAAGGCTAATCTGGTACTTCTTGGTGACTTGATAGAACAGTCTTTTGATTAATTATTAAAATTGGACTTAGAACAAACGGAGAAGCCACTCTTTTCTTACAATCACTATTGAATTTACTTTCCTCTGTAACATTAGATTAATATAACTTTTTCATTTATACAGTGCTTGATATTATACAGACTTTTCCCTGATAGTATGTTCAATTCTTGTTAGTAGTAACTACAAAATAGTAGAATTGATAGCAATTTCAAAATTTCTATCACCAAAGTCAGAGGAGGAAAGCTCTCTGCCTACAAATTTATTTCCTGTGCAACTGAAAAATAAATGTGGTTTTAAAGTAGCAACATAACTTGTCTTTGGGAAAGTGTATATATTTTCAATTTACTCAAAATAAATAAATCTATGATAGTCAACTGGCTTCCAAGTATCTTAACTTTAATTTTAAGACCATACTAAAAACATTATCTGCACAACCTTCTCTAATCAATTTTGAAAGAGACAGATGGGCCTGCCTTTTCTTTGCACTGTGTTTATAGTTATAATCTACATTTACTCACATAACACATTAAAAAAAATCAGCTGCAGAACTGACATCAGAGAAAGTGATTCCAAATTCTAAATATATATTCTAAAAAATGACAACAGTGCAGTGTATAAATTCCCTGTTGATAATGACTATAATCCATTTTAGCAAAAAAATACATGTGAAGAAACCTATTTGTGAAAGGACAAGAATCCTGGAGGTCATTTCTGTAGAAGCTGCTAAGAAAGTCCTTGAGAAAATTCCTTGCAGCTAATTTCTCTTCTTGCCATCTATAATTCCCAGTTACTCAGAGGTTTCTTTGACTTATCCACTAAAAAAGACTAAGTAGATGGTAGTTTTGAGATATGGTAAGCATTTGTATCTAATGTTGTAGACAGTATTAAGCTTCCCAAATATTTGCTGTACCTCCCTGGGGGAGAGCTATATTTCTATGCCTCATTGATGTCAGACTTGGCCATAGGAGTAGATCTGGCTAATGAAATAAATACAAGTGACTTGTGTCACTTCCAGGGGAAAGCTTTTAGTGCCAGTGTGTCCTCCACAGTGTTCTCTTTACCCTGTGCACATGATTGGTCATGTTCCTGATAGATGCTGCTCTGACAAGCTGGGTCCCACAGTACAGAACCCTTGGGGCAGAGCCCTCTAACTTGCAGAGGACATGTGGTAGGAAGGAGAAATAAACCTTTGAGGCATAAAACCATTGAGATTGGGTCATTTGTTACCTCAGCACAACCTAGCCTATTCCTGACCATGTAATAAGTCATACACTTTCTAGTCATACACCTAGAAAGTACAAGGGGGGATGGGGAGCATAAAGCAGGATTGGTATTGGGATTAGAGAAAGATAACATGTGTAACTGCCTAACACATATTTAATATGTAATATTATTAAGGGGCTAAGGACTCATATTTTGATGACTTATAAGTGTGTGTATGGGAATACAGGTAAAATGGTTAACCTGATAGGGAATAACAATAATAGAGGACTATTTAAATTTTATCCTCAGAAATCAAAGCATTTCTTACTGTAACCTACAGTGGGCAATATGATTAGTGGCAGAGGTTGTATAATTTATAAAAAGATAAGAGTCCAATTTCTATCTCTACTTCTTAACTGCTGAACTTTGAGCAATTTTAATTTAAGCTGCAATTCCTCATCTACAACAGTAGAACATGGAACCTACCTCATTGGATAACAGAGAATGCATGTTAAGGGTCTAATATAATATGTTGCATACAATCACTATTCAATCTATGCAAATCTTATTATTTCTGTATAGCTTATACTTTCCTTCTCAATGAACAAAAAGCTAAAATAAACAAAGCTATCCATGGTGTAAAGCTATGGTGGCCTAGGGTGGGTTAAGGAGTGTTGGTTTCAGTCATTGAATCTTAATTTGGGACAAAGAATGTTTTCAAAGGTTGTCAAAAGAAAAAAACAAAAGACAGTTTTAGTTTTAGGGTCAAAGAGATCTAGACAGCTGTTTGGAGGGACACTGAGTCAGGAGGTAAGTGTTAACAAAGACATCCTTAGAAGACTCCAGCAGGAGCACTGGGGGAATTGATTTCCTCCAGTCCTTTCCTAGCTTCTGATAGTATGAGATTCAAGAGAGAAGACAAGGAATTTGTATGAGATGAACACAACCTAACAGAAGAGTTATTGTGTATAGAACACCTAAAAATGTTTACCCACTCTAGTTCCCTTTTTAACAATAGGGCTGTCAGCTCTCATTGGCTTCCAATACAATGCCTTGGTGAGAAAAATTGGAAAACTAAGATTCTGGAGCCTATGAAGAGAATTACACCTGTGCTCCCTTGAATATTTTTTTTCTGAAAACTCTCATTTCTAACTTGGCACTGGAGGGGCAGATAGTTTCTGATACGGGCAGGTTTCTGGTTTTAGCTTGTCATTTTTATTCATCATTTACATGTTTTTTTGACATTTAATCATGGTACAACAGAAAAATTCTTGGACCTAAAACATTTTGATGCAACATTAGTTTAATGTTTCTGACTCCAAGCTTTAAAAAAATGAGCACAATTCTCTTAAATTATATATAATCAGTACATAGGCTAGGATTTATTCTCCTCAGTTTCTTGAAGATATTTGCCCATCAAAATAAATTTTTAAAAAACTGGTATTTCATGTTAAGTCACATCTATGTACACTTTAGATTTCCCTTGTCACTTACTGACTTGTTTTTATGCCCTTTGCCTTCTACAAAGCCTATTCCAGTTTTTGAGACAACTGGATGCTCAAAGTCTATCAGTAATCTCTCCATACTGTGAAGTCTGAAAGCTGGATGACAGCTAACATAATCAAATTTATTCAGATGGATCAGGAATGGGTCTTCAGACCTGAGCAAACCCCCATTATAGCCTCTTTTCACATACCAGTCTATGAGATCACCACTCTTATGCTTTCTAGTGATTCCAATAGCTGATAATGTGTCTCATCTGGCTTAAAGGAAGTTACAGCATAAGGCAACTTTAATCATATGACTAGTCAATGAAGTACTGTCAAACTAGGAAATGATAGTAATACATGCAGGAGATGTCTATACTTGGTTCTAGGTCAACAATCTGGAGAAAGAAACATTTAAACAAAGATTCAAAAAAAACCTGAAAAGTATCCACCTAAACTCCCACTTTCTGAATGAATGCATTTCTAGGTTTAGTTTCTAAAGATGATTTATGCATCTTTAGCTGTAGGAGGTTTGACTTGGGGAGAGGCTCAAGAGATTCCTACAAGTCAATTTGATGGGGTTAGTCACTAACTAAATAAGTACCTATTTAAACCACAAAGTAGCTATTATGGTTTGTGGAAAAGTCTGTTCCAGTTTAAAAATAGATATTCCAGACCAATTTTGATTTAAAAAATATAGGTAACTGGTTAATAAATATGATGGCATAGAAATGTGATAAAAATGGTATTGTTAAAGTGGGTTTGAGGGATGCTGTACTTTCCTGACTTCTTCAAGCCAGAGGACTGTTTTGTTCATCTCTATAGTACACAGTAGCACTCAATAAGTCTTTGCCTAATGACAGAATATGAATTCTAAGTAATAAAAATATTAAAAGTCAAAGATGCACTTAAAAGAGCATATTTAAGCCTTTATTCCTTAGTACTAATTTATGAACCAGCACAATAATTAGAACAGCTGTGTAGTAATGTTTCCAATTTTACAGATTTAATTTTGGAAAGTTTTATAGTGGAAACATTGAGTTGTCAAACATATCCAGTTTCAAAGATCACATTACTTCCTTTTTAGTCAATGTCCTTGAATCCTGTAAACTGTTTTCAGTGAAGAATCTTCTATTCTGGTTGATTTCTAAAGCACAAAATAAAAATAAACCTCTATTCTCAATAGGATTTAAATATCAATACATTATGAGAATCAGTAGGGCTTTTAGCTTTAGGGTGTGAGTAAAGCTTTGTGGTTTAATATTCAAAATAACTCTTAAATGGTCTTACCTAAATGCTCATTCAGATATTTATATGTAATAGCCACAAAAAAATCAGTTTCTTAAAATTTACTTTTATAAAATCTTCTTGAATATAGTTATGCTCCTGAAATTTTTTTCTCTAAATATCCTTGTTGGAATGATCAGTGTTTGAGAACAAAGGTGGTATAACACCCAGTCTGGTGTTGAACACTCTGTGGTCATACTGCCCTTGTAGATAATAAGTGTTGAACTACAGTCTTGTGCCACAAAATTACATTTTGGTCAACGACAGACTGCATGTACACAGTGGTTGCATAAGATTATAATGGAGCTGAAAAATTCCTGCTGCCTAGTGATGTCATAGCTGTTATAACCTCATAGCACAACACATTACTCACGTGTTTGTGGTGATGCTGCTGTAAACAAACCTACTGCACTGACAGTCATATGAATGTATGGCACATACAATTATGTTCAGGACATAATACTTGATAATAAGTGACTATATTACTGTTTATGTATTTATTATACTAACCTTTTTATCATTTTACAATGCATTCTTTCTACTTATAAAAGTTTGCTATGAAACGGTGACATGTTATGCTAGCAGCAGAATCATACATTTTGTATCTACCGTGTCTATTTTTTTAATAATTAAAAAATTTTTTAATTATACTTGTATACAATATATTAATTTTACATTTATATAGTGATTAGACATTTATATGACTTACGAAGTGATCATCCCAATAAATCTAGTACCCATCTGACACCATACTGTTATTCCAATATTACTGACTATATTTCTTATGCTATACTTTATAGTCCCATGACTATTTTGTAACTACCATTTTGTACTTCTTAATCCCTTTCCCTTTTCACCCATCCTCCCAATTCCCCTCCTATTTGGCAACCCTCAAAATGTCCTCTGTATCTATGAGTTTGTTTTTGTTTTGTTCATTCATTTTGTTCTTTAGATTCCACATGTAAGTAAAATTACATAATATTTGTCATTCTCTGACTTACTCCACTCAGCAGAATACCCTCTAGGTCCATCCATGTTGCTGCAGATAGCAAGATTTCATTATTTTTAAACAAATTATTTTTTTATGGCTGAGTTATATTCCTTTGCATATATGTACCACCTATTTTTTGCCTCCATATCTTGGCTATTGTAAATTATCCTGCAATGAACATATGGATATATGTTTCCCAGACAAGAAAAAGTTAAATGAGTTCTTGTCTGGGAACATATCTCTTCAAAATAGTATTTTGGGTTTATTCAGATAAATACCCATTAGTGGGATTATTGAGTCCTTCTTTGCCTCTTGTTATAGCCTTTGTTTAAAGTCTACTTTGTCTTATATAAGTATTGCTACTCGATTTTTTTGTTTCCATTTTCATAAATTATCTTTTTTCATCTCTTTACTTTCATTCTGTGCGTCTTTCGATCTGAAGTGAGTCTCTTGTAGGCAGCACATGGAAGGGTCTTGTTTTCTTACCCATTTGGCTACTTTATCTTTAAATATTGGAATATTTAATCCTTTTACATTTACAGTAATATTGATAGACATGTAGATATTGCCATTTTATCATTCATATTTTTGATCTTTTTTTCTCTTTTTTTTCTTCTTGAAGAAGTCTCTCTAACATTTCCTGTAATACTAGTTTGGTGGTGATGAACTCATTTAACTTTTTCTTGTCTGGGAAACTAAATGATAGCTTTGCCTGGTACAATAATCTTGGTTGTAGGTTCTTGCTTTTCATCACTTTAAATATGTCATGCCAATCCCATCTAGCCTGCAAAGTTTCTATTGAGAAATCATCTGACAGTCTTATGGAAGTTCCCTTGTATGTAACTGTATTTCTCTTGCTGCTTTAAGACTCCCTCTTTGTCTTCAACTCTGGGCATTTTAATTATGATGTGTCTTGGTGGGGGCCTCTTTGAGTTCATCTTGTTTGGAACTCCTTGTGCTTCTTGGGCTTGTATGTCTATTTCCTTCACCAGGTTAGGGAAGTTTTCCATTATTACTTATTCTTCCTTATCCTCTCTCTTCTCCTTCTTGTACCCCTATGATGTAAATATTGATATGCTTAACAGTGTCCTAGAGGCCCCTTAAATTATCTTAATTTTTTGGGATTCTTTTTTCTCTTTGCTGTTCTGTTTAGGTGTTTTCTTCTATCTTCTAAATTGCTGATTTGACTCTCTGTTTCATCTAATCTACTGTTGATTTCCTGAAATGCATTCATTTCAGTTATATTCATTTTTGACTGGTTCTTTTTTTATTTTTTTATCTTCATTTTTATGTTTTCTATCCCTTTGTTAAAGTTCTCACAGAGTTCCTTTACTCTTCCTTTAAGTTCATTGAGTATCCTTATAATTAGTGTTTTGAACTCTGCATCTAGTAGGCTACTTATCTCCATTTTGTTTAGTCCTTTTTTTTGAAGCTTTGTTCTGTTCTTTCATTTGAGACATGTTTCTTTGTCTTCCATTTTGGCTGCCTCCCTGTGTTTGTTCCTATGTATTAGGTAAGGTTTCTTAGTATCCTGATCTTAGTAGAGTGGCCTTATTTAGTAGGTGTCCTGTGGGGCCCAGAGGCACAGTCTCGCTGGTCACCTGAGTCAGGTGCTCCAGGTCTGCCCCTTGTGTGGGTTGTATGTGCCCTCTCACTGTAGTTGAGCCTTAGATGCTACTTGTACATCAATAGGAGGGACTGGCCCTCAGGCTGATTGATTGTGAGGACTGGCCAGTGCTGAGATGATCCTACAGTTTAGCAGGGCTCTAGTGCTTGCTTAGTCTGTCTTTTGGGTGTATCGGCCTTGGATACAGCCCCAAGTGGTGCTCCAGTGCAGGTCAAAGTTGGCCACTGGTCCTGCTGGCCCCAGGGTCTCCTGGGAGGGGCCCTGCTGAAGGCCAGGTTCAGCACAGCCTGTGCACTGCCCAGGGCCACCTGGCAAGAGTCACCAAAGAATCCACAAATAGCTGCCACCCGTGCTGGGCTTAGAGGTGCCTAGAGAGTCCAAGTCACAAACTGAGACCAGCTGCCTCTAGTACTAAGCTTGGAGCTGCTCAGCAAGAGCCACAGGCAAGCTGAGGCTAAAAGCTGCCTGTTTGGGTTTTGTGAACCTTTGAGAGATTTTAGGTTGTTCTGTAGTTTAGTTGTAACTTTGATGTGGTCATGAGAGGAAGCAAGTACAGGGTCTATCTACTATGCCATCTTGATGGGAAGTCTACCATATCTTTGACTACATCATTTTCCATTGTGCTTGATTTAACTTTCATTTTGTTTTATACAGTAACATGCTGTACAGGTTTATAGCCTAGGAACAATAGGCTATAACATGTAGGTTAGGTACCATCTAGGTTTGTGTAAGTACACTCTATGATGCTGATGTTTGCAAAATGATGAACTTGCCTAAGAATGCATTTTTCAGAATGTATCCCTATTGTTAGGTGGTACCTGATTATAGAAGTTGACCACATCCTTTGTAGTCTCCATAATTTACCTTTCTGCAGGCTGTCTTGGGCATCCCCCTTGTTCTTTCACTTATGTCCACTAGAGGGTGAGTGAGAGAGAGGTTAAAAAATGTTTTGCAGGTCTGCTGAACAGTTTGATGATGGAAATTAGTTTGAGGATCAATTTAGGATGTCTTTATTCATATTCATCTTGCCACTTATTGCTATGGATACATAAGTGATTTTTATAAATATAACATTTATAATGGAAAGTTACAAGATGGTGATATATTATACATAGTCTATTTTTACAACTTGAAAAATAAATGCCATCCAGATAACTTAAAGCTGCATCGTGAAAATACACTAGGCTATCCCCATAAAAACATCTTCTAGACATGCAACATTATATATTTTACTTCAGATTTTAGGCCTCCGGTAAATATTTTAGAATTGTATCCGATGAGTGTGAGAAAATATTTTTAAGTTCTAGGATTGGTTCTATTGATAATGCCACAATAAATGGATCTTTATATATCTCAAGTTATACATTTAAACCATAAAAATGGCAAGTGTCATTTAAGTCAAGGATTCCTAGTTTTAGCTCTCTTCATAGCCCTCCTTAAAGTTAGCAGCAGCCATCTATGCACTATGGATTGATGATGCTAGAAAGATGGTATTGCTCAAAATATTGACCACCAGTTGCGATGTCTGGAATCCCATCATTGCAAGTTCATGCTTAGTAAGAACTGCCAGATGAGAACAAGATAGGACCAGGGAAATGGAATAAAAGGGGGCGGTAGAAGGTAGGCTAAGTGTACTGCAAGAAAGAATGGATGGAAATTGCAATCAACTTTAAAATTCAGAGTGTATATAGAATCCTAAATTTGATTACATATACTTTTCAAATACTATATAACCTAGAGTTGTATACAGGATAAGTATAAGAAGGAAGGAAGGGAGGATGGATGGAGGCAGGCAGGTACTAATGTCTTAATATAATCAAAAATTACTAATTTACATGTATTAATTGTGTTTCTATCTCTGGCATTCAAATGCCTCCACCACTACAAACCCTAACATACACACAGACTCAGACACACAAACAAGGACACAAAAACAATTCCAGACTGGGAGCCAATGATTGGCACTAGACTACTTATTTCTTGTACAATATGCCTGTTTTAAAAAAATGCTTTTATAGTTACTATTTTTCTTTCTTTTTGTAACCAGACACTCCCACATAGTACCAGCTCAGTTCCAGCCAAACTGTGTGCATTTTTAAAGAAAACAGGTCTTCTAGTTCTGTGTTAGCAAAGTCACCTCTTTTACTGCCAGTGCTAATGCTAAACATGTAATAATACTTTATTGTCATGAGCAGGAATCTGCTTTGCTAATTAAATGCAGCTGTCAGTAATTACTACTTGTCAGTGTAATCTATTTTAGGGAGCTCTACTTTAAATGATAAAAGATGGGCCTGATATTGAGAGGGTGGGATAGACAAGGTGACTGGTTACTTCCCCAAATCAGAAACTCACTCCCTTTTTTTTATGATAAATGAGGAGTTTTATTGTGAAGATGTCTTAACTAGGTTATTCAGTATTTCTTTAGTGCATGAGTAATAAACTTTGCAATTAAATAGATTTTTTTTAATATCTGAAATCTAAATGTCACCCCCTTTATAATACTAATAAAGTACTATGACTTTCCCAGTGTTATTGCATCATGATGGTAATCTATAAGAAAAGCATCGATGGTGAAGTCACTACCATCACATCTCTACCATCAAATACTGAATTCAGTATAAATGTACTTCCTAATTGCTCACAAACCGGATTAGACACGGAGCATCACTTTGACAAATGGAGCGGGGCTAAGTCACTGTTTCTTGTATACTTTTTTCACTGATGTTCAACCAGGTTTTCTCTAAAAAAATCTTCAGAATTCAGTTTAGGTCTTTAAAATTTGTAAATAAAAAATCATGTTGTTTGCTTGTAATATTAATTTATCTTGACTAATTCTGAAATGAACCTCAAATGCTTTAATAGCTCTATAGCTACGTGACTAAAAGCAATGTCAGGACAAGGATAATGGCAGACTGATTCACTCCATGGATAGGTACTGGGACTGCCACAGATGCTGGCATTGTGTCCAGGGTCTAAGGGGAGCAGGCCTTTTGACCTCACCTCCCCTTACTTCCCCTGACATTAAAATAAATGTGGTGAAAGTGGGAAAGGGAAACTGGAGTCTCAAACGGTAAAGCGATGGAGTGGTGGAAGGATCGGTGGGGAAAAAATAAACGCAGCAGGGAGAACGAGGGAAGCTTGGCGCACAAGTGGCTTTATCCCACACAGGCCAAAAGACTTATCGCACCACTCACAGCATCCTGACTGCCTCATCTTTCTTCTCCCACCATCTGTTTTATATCCAACACTCCAATAGTCCTCGTGTTACTGGATAATTAATTATCTTGTTATAGGTCCCAACAAATTTGGCAGCTACTCTTCTGAATACAGCACATTTAAATAGAATTAATAATTTGGTTGTTCATCCCAAGTGAAGGGAGAAAAGCTTTCCAGATGGGAAATAATAATTTAAAAAAAAAAAAAAAAAACCTACCTAAGTGTATTTTTGAAACACAATCAGCAAAACGTAATAACTTACATTCTTTTTTTTTTTTTTTCAGCAAGTCTTCTTTGGATAAGGGATGCACAGTCTAGTGGGAATGGTATAAATTCTCCCTTTTCCATGGCATTAATTTATACCTGTTTTACTGAGAAAATATGAGTGGTTCCAGATATTTCTAAAAAGCCATATGTTAAAAATTTCAAGTGATGACCATCTCAATAGAAGGAAGAACACATTGAATAGCCAGTGAGCTCCCTAAAAAATAGGATTTATTCGAAGGAGGGGGGACAAAATATATACATGGATAGTAGTAGAACCTCTGAAAGTTTTTGTTTTATGGGTTCCAGACAACCACAATTTCACTGCATCCTCAAATCTCCTGTCATGCCAAACTCAGTCTTTTCAATCAACTGATCACTTTCCTGGAATATAGTAGGTGCTCAATGAATAACTGCTAAATATATGAATGATGATTTTGAGCTATTGTCATGATAATGTGTTTTGCTGTACACTCCATTTGGTTGAAGCTGGCAAGTATTACTTGGTGGCAAGAGTTTAACAGCAGGGCCAAAGTCATGCCTCCCACATCTGGTCTGATGATGGTCAGGGTAGGGAGAACACTATAAGTAGGGATATACATTACATCCCTAGTTTGTTTATATGTATGTATAACATATATTTTGTATAATTATGTTAATATTAGATATTATATATATCATATTTTATCTGCCCTTAGTAGCTTCTCAATTACCAAATAATTGTGTTGCCTTGAGAAAAGATATAGCTTTATTCTTTTATTTTCCTATAAGCATGAAATTCTCTGTGACCTAATTTCATCACAATTATATTCAGCCATGCTTTGTCTACAGGTAGTTTCCTACATACAATAAATGGTCCAAAATATATTTGAAGATAAAAATGTCAGAAAGCTGAACAAAAGTTTGGTTTGTGTTGCAAGTAGAAGACCATAGAATTCACCATCCAAAGATACATTTAAAAGTGAAAGGGGATACATTAATAATTATGCTGAGAGAAAAAAATAGTGTAAAATTGCCTTCCTGTGCTCAGTGATCCTGCTATATGACCAGTGCTAGGAGCCTGAGCTTGTACATTCTTCTGTTCCCCAACCTAGGCTGGAGCAGAAATTCTGGTAACTGCACATGTTACAGTCTTTGTGCCAAAATGCCCCACATACCTAAATTAGGCTTGAGGATTACTTTTTCTGTTATTCTAGAAGAGAACTGAGTGGGTTTTAGCTCCCCAAGTTGGTAAAGGCAGCTTGATGTAGGAAGGGGATGTAGTGCAGAAATGAGAACTGAGATCAGTGTGAGTGGGTAGCCTTGTGGGACCTGTGGATGTTCCTATGAGGAAACATATAAACAAACTAGGGATGTAATGTATATCCCTAGTTATAGTGTCTTTTAAAACAGAATATAGTTAAATTCTCATAATAGTATGAGGATTTCAAAGTAAGTTCATAACTGAAAGCAGATAGGATTAACTTGGTTCTACTTTTACATAGCTTTCTCTCAGCTTCAAGGCATGCTATGGGAATATAATGTCAATACAACTGGGGAATATTAGTTATTGCTTTTTCATACTTTAGAGGGGAAGCAAAGAAAATACGATATTTATTATTGTTTTTGTTTTTAATTTCAGAAATAATGCCATAACAAAATAAATTGGCTAAAATAGTTATAGTTTAAATATTGCATTAAATGTATTGATGTTTTTATGAATAGTGTATCATATTTTTATATTTTATGTTTTAAGGTAATATTATATATATTTTTTAAGGTAATTTTTAATTTTATTTTTATGTATGACTACTAACCAGAGAATGGTGACATACATCAAAAAATGTGGGTTATTAAATACATTAATCATCAGACCATTTCTATTTCTTTTGAACTAGATGATTCTAAATGTGATTATAATATGTTAGAAAGTTTTCTGGTTTTATTGAGTTGTCCACTGTGGTCATGGTGAAAGAATTTAAATTCATGCTTATCTCAAATCTTAAAAAAAAATCAGATTTTTCTATCACATTAAGTAGGTATTCACAATTGGCTAAATATAAGTCTCTTGCTTTATAGAAAAAAATGTAAAGTAATATGCTTCTTAAATATATTTAAAATAATTTAAATGGAAGACAAACTAAAACATCAGCTCATAAACTAGTATGGAACTTTCTGAAGCTTCGTCTTGCAGGTAGAATATAAAAATTAAAATTGCCTAGTTATCTATAGACCATTATCAGAGAAATGGAAATCTAAATCCATTCTTAAAAATTAATATCCTTGCTAGATGGATGCTTACTTATGAACACTTAGGAAACTAGAGAAGAGAGAAAATGGTTGGGGGGCAAGTTTTCCCTGCTCTCAGGCAGAACCGATCTCAGCCTTTGTTCTCACCATAAAGTCTCTCCATCATCTAGCACACTAAACACAATAGCTATAAGGATAATAGTAAGAACACAGGGACTTTGGGATCATCTTGTATTTCTCCTTCTTCTCCTCTAGTCTGTCACCGAGACGCAACAGTCCTGCCTCCTCATGTCCTTTCTGTCTGAATCTCTTAGCTCTCTGCATTCTAGGTTCTGAGATGCCCATAGAAAGAAATTCTGTGTCTGCTCCATTATACCACGTGCCAAGTACCATGGAAACAAAGGTGACAAGAACACGATCCAGGCAATCCCTGCTCTTGAGAGGCAATGGAACAGTCTCCCGGCCTTTTCTGGCTATTCTAAGTAGGGAGGAACCTTTGGATCTGCAGGATCTTAGAGCTCCACCCCACCTCCATGGTGAGCCTTTCTACTTCTCCATGATGGGAAGAAGAGCCCCTTTCCAGTACCCTTTGTTTCTATACTACTTTATTCAGATCAGAAAAAGTTAGGCTATTAGAACATTCAGATCACAGGCAGCTGGCTCATCTGAGAAAGAAATTCCACTAACATGGACTGTCAGTTCCCTACCACTGCATACAGAGAGATGGATACAACTCTTTAGCAGTATCTTGGCAAATCTAATTAAATCTACTTAAAAGTAGATCCAATGGTTTACTAAAAAGTAATAGGGTCTTATTCTTTGCTTTAGTGGCCATTGCATATACATAGGCAATATTGTGAGATGACAAAGCCAAAAAAGTAACCTTTATTAAAAATAAACCCCTCTTTGTTTATAGGGAAGACCCAGGGAAATAGGGAGGCATGGGTTTTAAGGCCCAGAAATTAGGGATGATGCTAAGGAACTAATTGCCACTAAGTTGGTTGGTGTGGGTAAGTGTGGCCTCTTCTTGTCCAGATGCCATGGGTTGGGATTATGGCTCCAGCCCTCTACCTATAGGACTTCTCTGGGTCTCTTCTGTGGAATAGAAATATTAATGATATGTATCCTATTGAATGTTTTGTGGGAATAAAACGTATTATGACCTATACAATGCTTGGTACACAGTAAATATTAATTAAATGTTAGCTATTATCACTTATTATACAAATAAAGGAAGTAAATAGGTATATTCATTAGGACAAAATAACAAGGAGGAACATTCGTTTCTAAGCTTTATAAGTCTGTAAAGTGAGAATAGCCTGGTGGCTACCAGAATCAAATGAGTTATAAAAAAAACAAAAACAAAAAAACTAAGACTAAAATTAAATTTAACTTTCTAAATCAAGTTATTCAAATTCAATGACCGAAGTTAGGAAATAGCTTTTTACTTTAAGCCATGAACTAACTCTATATGGTATAAAAATATAAAAGAGAAAAAAAACTTCTGTTTATGCTAATATTTCAGTTCATATTGAATATAAAGATAAATGTAAATGTTTCTATGCTTTTAGCAGACCTTTTGTTCTTCCCCCTTAACTTTATCTGTATAAGAGAATATAGCTTCCAAAGAATTGGGTGAACATGTTTAGCTGGGCCTTACAAGAAAAAAATTGTGTAGTAGCTATCTCAAAAGGCTCCTCTCAATTTCTGTGCTTGAGACACGGGCCTTTAAATTCAGTAACATTTTAATTAAGTTTAAGTCTGAAACATATATTTCTTTTCTTCAAATTTCCCTTAACAGTAAGAGAATCCACAGAACCTATGCTTTATCATGCAGCACAACCAATTCTCATATATAGATGATAACTAACTAGCTAGCTTGCTATCTAGCTTGTTAGACAAACAGACAGACTTGAAATAATCTACCCATTATGTTTAACCATTTGTGATGATATTAAGGTGATGTTAAAGATAATAACAGCACAATCAATTCCTGAATCTTTACTGCAAATGACACTCTATGCCAGGTATTTTATAGATATCATTACATATGAAAATCTAGAACTGTAGATTAACTGTATAATATAACTATATTAACAGGCGAGATTAGGAATTAGAAAGGTTAAGTTATTTGCCCCAAATCTAACAGCTAATTAGCCATGAAATAGAGATTCTAATTCAGCAAGCTCTGTCTGACTTCACTACTTATACTTTAATAAATATTTATGTTGAGGCACATTCAGAATTATTTTTTTTTACTGACGAGTTAGTTAACTATGGCAAAGAGCAATACAATGATATTTTCTTATGTCTCTAAATAGTTCCCCAATCTATACTAAATAGTAGATTGTTAATATTTATGAAAGTTGTGCTACCTCATTAGCAGTGTAAGGATTCTGTTATTTAATGTTAATTATGTATTATGTGTCATTTTAACATAAAAGGTACAATTACAGGCAGTTTTCCTTTTATGTGACTTTTAAATTTAAACATTTTAACCAGTTTATTATCTCACTCTCTCCCCCCTCACAACATCCTCTTCCTACTATCTCAGTCCTTTCAGTCTCATAAGGATGATTACACAGGGTTTCATAGATAGTAAAGTCTTAAGCTCATCACAAAAAAGAAAAAAATCTATTCAATATTAAATCACAATAGTAAAATGGTGAAATTATAAAGACATCTAAAGTTTCTTTACCTGGACTAGCAATTCTTGGAATACCTCTCATCACTGCATGCAATAAACATTAATTGGATGACTATTATATGCCACTTGTGTTAGTGCAGAATAAGTCTCATTTCATATCTTCATGTAAAACTGATTCCTTTGGCAAGTACAGCACAGAAACATATAACACTGACCTCTGTGCAAGAAGTTCATATTATAAGGATATAATGGGAAGCATAAAACATTCAGCATCAGATCTTCTAACCTATTAAAACTACTTAAATATGGCATCAGTTTTTAAGTTACCTCATTTAAAAGTAGCTGAACCTAAGAAAATAATCGAGTGCATTAACAACTGCATTAAGTTATAGCACTATTCTAGCAGTGCTCTAGTTCAGGTTATGTCAGTGCTTCATGGCAATCACCTTGCTTCTGAATTCCTTAAGAATTTACTCTAAGTTTTAAACTGTCACAAATCTCAGTTGCTACAATGTATTTGTTTCACAATTTAACTTGCTCTCCACTTAGGCCCCTATTTTAGTAAACTTAAAAAAATATATCAGTTCAAGGGCAGTGGCGTAGCGCAGTGGACTGCCTGGGCTCAAATGCCAGCGCTGCAATTTAGTAGCTGTGGATTTTGAGCCCTTTACTTAGGCTCACTGAGCCTCACTTTCCTCTTCTAAATTAGAATAATAATACCCACTTTAACTACTTATTTTCCTTCTGTGAAATGTGATGAGTAGGAACGCTACCAGAATTAAATGAATTAATATTAGCAGAGGTCTTCAGACAGCATCAGGCACAAACCAAAGATTATAAGTGTTTCTCATTTAAGTTATTCAAAAAAATTTAGTATACTCTCAATTTTTAATATCAAACTAGCCGAACACTAATTTTAAGTACTATTCTCAAGATGATGGCAACTTCACAAATCACGTTACAAAGGGTATCTTCTTCCTAGTGTTCAACATTATTAGATATATATATATATATAATTATTATATATATATATAACATTATTATATATATATATACACACACACACATAAATAAATATATAAAGATATCCTCTATATGCAGACATATGTGTATATGTATATATGTGTACACAAGCATATGTGTATACATATAAAATATGTCTTCCACTCACAACCTAGGTAAAGTTGTCTAAAGTCAAACCAACTCTTCAATATTTCCAAAGCTATACTGACATAGCTTTCTTTCATAAACTTTTCAGGAAGATGGAAAACAATCTATTGTACCAATTAGTAATTAAGACATGATAATGGAACTTGGATATGAGATTCAGAGAGGTTCATTTATCCTGCCTAAACATTATGTGGATCATCAGATATCTTTTGCTTCTATGTTGATAAGTGTTAGATGCTCTGAAATGCTTTTGACTTAGATCAGCGATTTTTAATGTGGTTATTAATATCTTGATTTAATTGTATTTCTGCTGTAAAAGTTAGGATAACATCATGACTCAGAAACAAACACAGACTACAGTGAGCAAAATTTTCCAACAATTAAATTGGATTTCAGAAAAACAGCATTATATTTGGCTGGTTTAAAAAAAAATCATAGTAAATTCATAGAAAAATTGAAACAGGGTTTTTCTAAATAGTAACAATTTAGGTCATAATGAAAGTTTAACAAGTTATTTTGGTTTTGAGGTCTTCCTTTCCCTCTGGGGGTAAAAAATAGAACTTAAATGAAGATAAATCTGTGGTTTGAATAATTATTCCCTTAATTTTACTTATTCTCTTTTCAAATTATAAGCCTTTTCTTAATACCAAACAAACTGTAATTGCGTTACCAGATAATAATGCCTCACATAACTGCAATAATTTCAGAATGTGAAAATATTTGAATTGTTTTTAAAACTCAAAAAAATCATGCATATAAAGACCAATAAGATAGATAAATACTGACATTAATTTCAATTGTACAAACTTAGCATTACTGCTCTCAATTCTCAGAGTTTTTAGCATTATTTTTAGCAAGCATTCCCTCATCAGCTAGCTCCCTTTACTGGGCAAGTTACCTTGAAAGTTATTTCATTCATGAATGAAAGTCTCTAAAATAAAAGACCATCCTGCCAGACATGTCAAAAGAGTCAAAGAAAATTCTCCTCAACTAAAATTTCCATAACACATTTCTCTTTTACTAGAAAATCCTAAATAACAATTTTTGTTAACCTGCTCATTTACATATAATTGCATTTTTAAGAGATGTTACAGTTTCTGAGTTTTCAAAGACATGAGAAAAGAAAGGAGCAAAATATTTGTTGTGTTCTATGTATTCAAGTTTGCTTTTTCCATGCAACAGGAACATTTGCATTTACTCATAAATGAATACTAATGATATACACAGATCTGGCATTGCTCCATGGAAATCATACACAGAAAGCTAGAGCAGTGCATAGTTATATTTATCCAAAGTATTCAAAGAGCAAGATTAAAGTCGTCAACTCTCTGAAGTGGAGTAATACCTAAATGATATTGTGGGTTAAGAAGAACAGTGTAATTCTTGGTGAAAACAAAGTTGGCTGGTTAACCTCTCATATGATTTCTGAAACAACTCTTTGTTTACCAGCTACTTTGGGCAAGATGCTCTTTCTCTAAGCAAGTTACTGCTCTGCAGTCCTTTTTCTACTGTGTAGGAGTAAGCATCCTGCTGCTACCGAAAATCTTTTCTTGTTTAAAATAACACCCAGCTCAGCTTTGCATACTGTGTGTGCTCATGTACTCAAGAAATACTTTTTGAATGAATGAAAATTCAGTGAGTAAGAAGGTTATTCATTGAAAAACATCTGTGTATACTTCCAAAACGATAAGGCCAATGATGCAAGCATAATCAACGTACTGTGAGCAGCACCTTCTCACAAAGATGTCAAAGGAAGCAACTTCCAGTATTAAATTCTAAGCATGAGGTCTGGCTTAACCTAGAAACCATGATCTTAGTACTTCTGTAAAATTCCACTGAACATTAAGTTTGTAAGTTCCCAAATAAATCTGCTTTAGGCATTTATTTAAAAGTATTATTTTACATTATCAATGATGTTTCTATATAGTTTATTAATTGAGAAAAGAATATTTTAAAACAGCCAGTAGTAATTTGGAAGGGGTCAGAGAGGTTTTCATTTCATTGTTAAAACTCCCTACACTGGAGGCAGTTAAATTTAAGCAAGAGTTTCCTTCCCACCATTATATTTCTTGTAATATGTTAATGTGTCTCAATTCACTGGTGAGTGACTTTATGTTCCTAAAGTAAAGAAGCCTACTCTGCTGTTCATTCAGTTACATTAAGCAAGGATCATTGGTACACAAATACGGGGAGGAAGGTAAGCAGTATTGTTTTCATTTCTCCTTTTAAGAGCTTCACTAGGAGAAACCACTAAGATAACTTAAAAAATCTGCAACATATAATATAATGGATACCAATGAAAGAACTTAAAAAATAATTTTTATATCAAAATTTGTAGTCCCTTTAATTATCTTCTCTTCAATTATTTTTTCTTGCAAAAAAAGTCGAATATATTTGAAATACACTGTAATGTGGAAACATTTGTCTAAAGCCCTGAAATACGTCAAAACTACTGAGTAAAAGCTTTCAGAAGTACCAGCTTTATATCACTTCCAGCTAATCAGTTTAGAAAAGAGCACCGTTACAGAAAGGACGCCCACCCACTCTCATTCCCACCTCACCCCAACCCTGCTATTTATCAGACTAAGTTTACATAAATCAGAGAAAAGTTATAGTGCAATTAATGTATCCACGAAGTAATATGATATAAAGCACTTTGCAAATATTAAACTTCCCCTTAAGGGATCAATGTTTTCCATGAAGAAGCTAGTATTAGGGGGAGGAAAGGAAGGAGAAGGGAGGGAGGGAGAACGACCTACCGAGAGAGAGGACTGGGGAGATCAAGAATCTGAGCAGCACCTCCTTTGGGTGGGTGGGCTGAAGCACTCAAAAGAGGGAACCGGAGAGCAGAGCTCACCTAGGTAAGATGACTGGAGTTGTCGCAGAGGTTTGTTTGCTGTGCACCTTGAACCGCCAGGTAGAGGAATCCACATGAGGCTGCACGCTCCTTCCTCGCTTCCCTAACCCAAGGCTGTAGCCCAAGTCCCAGAAGTAGAAGTCTCTCTGCGTTCGAGTCAATAGCCACAGAGACCTCGTACACCTCTTAGTAAGAATATGACCACCCCCTCGATGGCATCTATCGTGTGTGTGTGTGTGTGTGTGTGTGTGTGTGTGTATGCGCGTGTGTGCGTGTGCTTTTATTGAGGGATGGGTGGGATGGGTTTTCAGAACTGGGGCTCTCAGGAGGCGGGGACTGGGGTAGGAGCCGGCTGGGGAATAGGATACACCCCATCCGCAAGTTCACTGATCCTGTACCTGTCCTCTACCTGCCCTCTGCTCCGGCCGTCTCGCGCTGCAAGCGACAACCCCGCAGCCACCCCGAGAAGTGTCCCAGCGCTAGCCCCCAACTCTCCCGAGCGCAGTTAAACGCGTGGTGCCTTTCTCCCTGAAAGAGAGCTCAGAGCGCTGCACCCAGCTCTGGGTGAGACACAGACCGACGGACGGACTAATACAGATGACTCTAAATTTACCCTGGGAATCACCCCGCCGTTATCCCATCCCGCACTAGTTTACCCCTGAGCCCCGGCGAACGTTGGAAAAGTCTCCCCAGACAGTGCCTAGGAAAACCTCACAAAGTGCTTTGGCTGGCATCTCACTACTGTCTCCCCTTGGCGATTTCTCTCCTTTTTATTTCCCCCCAAATCTACGAGGTTTAAGCCCTCTGTGCTCGAGCCCCTCCCCGGCGCGAGGCAGGCAGCGCACCCTGCTCACCATCGTCCCTGGCGGCGGCGGCTGCAGCGGCGGCGGCGCGGGCGGGAACCCAGGGCGCGGGGGCCGGCGGCGGGTCACGCCAGGCCACCGGGCGGCTCCTGCAGTCCCGGCAGCAGTTGGTCTAGTAGTTTCGGTTGCCCGGGCTTCGCCGCGGCGGGGAGCGAGTCGGCGTGAATGCTAGTGAGCGAACCAGGCTGTGCGTGCGCGCGTGAGGAGGCGGGCGGGTCCCGCAAGCAGGCAGAGGGGGCGGCAGCGCCGAGTTCCCGGGCGGGGAGAGGAGAGGAGGAGGAGGAGGAGGAGGAAGAGGCGAGAAGTACGTAGTGGAGTTTAGGGCGCGTTTCCTGCACTTCCCCGGGAGACTCCAGCCAGGTGCGGCAAGGCGCGCTCCCGCAGCGCGGGCACGGCACGGGCAGCCGCGGGAGCCCGAGTCCGCGCAGTGCCGGGGCTCGCAGCCGCTCTGCGGGAGGAGGGGTGCATCCTCCTCGCCCCGGGCGGGCACCAGTGCCACCCGGACCCTCAGCACTGGGGGCAGAGCCTCCGGCGTTCTCGGTGACAGCTCCTTGGACAGCCTGCTCTCTCCGAATCCGCCCCAAAGAGCAACAGTCAGTGTGTCAGGGTGCTTTCCTTCCTGGGTCTTGGAGCCGCCGGTGCCAAGCTGTGCGAGCTCCCCACTCCCCACGGCGGGCGCTGTCACCGCCGCCGCGCGGCCCCCGGCGCGCCTCAGCGGGCAGCTGCTTCCCGGAGACGTGCCCAGCTGTGTGCGCGTGTGTGTGTCTAAGCGAATCCCTTCCCCTCCATCACTCCCGCGCGCGGGAGGGACCAGATCCCCGGCGACCAGCTGCAGAGTGGCTGCCAGTCCACACCCTCCTGGCTGTCTCCCCACCCACCCCGCCCATACTCCTCCTCGCCCTCTCCCTCCTCTTCTTGCTCCTCCTTCAGCTGCCGCTCCCCATCTCCCAAAGGCAGAGGAGAAACCGCAGCGAAAAGGGCGGAGAAGGGTGGAGAAGGAAGCGCAGGTGTTTTCAGCCGAGAGATGGGCGCACACGCTGGAGCGGCTTGCTGCAGGGGGAGGGCAGGGTCTTAGGCGGAGAGAAGGGAGGAGAGGATTTACCCCGAGGCGGAGGTTCTGCGGCCGAGCACCGCGCGTCCCACTCTGGGGCTGGAGCCGCGGGCCAGCTGCGCAGTAGGGAGGTGGGGTGGGCGCGCAGGGCTCTCCCGACGATTGCTTGGAGAACTAGTGGAAGTGACCATAGTAGCAGAACCCTGCGACATACAAGTCCGAGAGAGTCAATCTCTAAGAAGCCGAGACCAGTCTCTTTGGGGTTAGAGGGGCCTATACCTGGAGCTTCAGGGCACACAAGTGTCCAGGGAGCTCGTATGTAGCTCCAGCATCAAGCATAAGAGCTAAGTCTGAGGGGTCAGGTGGTGGCGACGGCAGTTCTCAGACTGCTGTGTGCATCCGGAGTCACAGGGGGCGATCACCGCCTGGCTGGGAAGCGGAGAGCAAAATTCAGCTCTTTCTAGGTCTAAATCCCAAATTCGCCTTCCCAATTCAGTCTATGTTTCTAATACCCTTTGCTCCCAGAAAAATCAATGGGCCAGGGAACTCTATGTACTATTTACTGATGGAAAGGATACCACCTGATCTGAGACCGATGTGTTGGTGCTTCTCTCCCAAGTCTAGGTGCTTCCTTTATGTCTTCTCCCCACTCACCCAAAGATTACTGGAAAACTAATATCTTTCTCATTGATAAAGTTTTTCCCTGTGGAGTTGTTTTTTGTTTGTTTATTTATTTTGTTTTTATTTGTTTGTTTGTTTTTTGTATCTTGCTGATATCATAGTACAAATGCAGTATATGGAAAGTCCTTTAGACAGGAAATCACAGCGTTATTGCTGATGACTGTCTGTTTTCAAATGACAGTCATAGAATGCAAAGTTGAGTCAACCTGGGGTGGGTGAAGAGGATTGGTCCATTTAATTAGAAGTCTGTTAGAATGATCCCTGGCAACAACACTTTGGGGCACTTTTTTCAGTATCCATTCCTTTTTATTATGATAATTTAACTCTGTTAATTTAGGCAATCTGAAAATGAAAGGTAGGATGCAATTGGCAAGGCACAATATTTCTAGATTCTCATTCAATAGCCAGCCAACCCCCTTCCTCAGGCCCACTTTCACCATCACATTCAAAGGTCATGACTCAGATTTCAAACTGCATTTTTAAAACTATAGGATACAGCCTAAAGGTCAAAACTGTTGAGTTCTAGAAAGAGATAAATGTAAGTAAGTTTATTTACCAAGTACTCAGTCAAAATCATAGGCTCAGCAGTAACAACGAAATGTATATTGTTTCATATATTGAGCAGGAGGGAAGATGGCTGTTTGCCAAATATGTGATCCATTAACCTCTTTAGCTCATTGTTGGCAACAATAGCATACAATCACATTCTTATGTTTGAAAGACAAGGGATTGTTTTTTTTCCATCTCAAAATCACAATGCCACATTATAGTCTAAAAGAAACCTCAAACAATAAAAGTAATAAGAAAGGAAGAAACAATTTGCTTTTTTTTTTCTGAACAAATGTTGCTGTTCTGCTTTTCTTGAGAGGAAAAATGCTGATAAGCAATAAAGTCCACAAAGGCATGACAATAGATTTTGAAGAATGCATCACTTCATCTATCAATTCCTTTTAATTAGTAAACTTTATTTAAAATGTTTATTTATATTATCTTTTTATTGATATTCATTCTTTCTTTTGTGCTAGGAAGATTAATGAGAAGAACAATGGGATGAGATGAATCTGGTTTCTCATATTCTGCCTTGCTTTAGGTTTATGTCTGCCAGGAGAGGAACATTCAGCAGCCTGTGCTTTTCTCAGCAATCCTAACTTCTCCTCAGAGGATCCTTAGCTCTGTAGCTGATATACTGGGGGAATTGTCACAGTGATTTTGCCTAGCTTGTGCAAGATCACACCTGGGGCTGAGAGCAGGTTCAGACCAAGAAACTGAAGTAAAGCTCTGGACAGAATTTCTACCTTGCCTATGTATGGAGATATTAGATCAGAATATAGGCACTCTTTTTTGGTGCTGCACTTCAACTCCCAAGAATAATCTGACCTCCTGCTAGGTGAAGTACAAAGGTGAGAGGATAAAGTCTAACATCTTTAGTAGAAACATTTTGGTATTACACTAAATTAAACAAATAAACTAAACACAGGACCAAATAGCATATCTTAAAAAAATCTTTTTAAAATGCAGTTTTGGAAACAGTCACAGATTTATTGGTTTGGTTTAGTCACCAAAGCCAAATAAAGTACACAGTAATGAAAACATTTGGTTCATTAAAGTGTTCATATGGTAAAGAATTTTTGTTCACCGAGCATCATCATACTCTCTTGCCGCATAAAGATGTGTAACTGTTAAATATTATTTGGCTTAGAGTTTCAAATAGAGGCTGTCCTCTCAGTTAAGTGTGGACATGTCTGTCATTATTAGGATGTATTGGGGGTGCCTGGCTTATTTTCCAAAATCCTTTCTTTTTTTTTTTTTTTTTTAACCAACCAATCACTGATATTTAGATTCATTTGGGTTAGCAAATATTCATTGAAAGGACGCATCTATGTGCCAAACCCATGGAAAACAAAAGATAAGTAAAAGAGGCCTCTGCCCTTATGAGGCAACCTCAGTAATCACTAGGGTTATCAGGTATATGTCTTGTTGACCTGGGTCCTTCCCTCATATAGAAGGAAGCCCCTGCACCCACACCTTCATTCTCCATCACTATATTTGAGTATGTCTTGTGTGAAAGAGCTTAAAATGTAAGTCCATGCCTAATTGTAAGGGGAGTACTTCTTATAGAAGAGGTGGTCCACAGACTGGATGTTACAAACTGCGAAAATGGAAAAGAGGATTTAACCTCTCTTTGGGTCTAGACTATTGTTAGCCAATAAAAGTGTAATGCAAGGCACAAATGTAAGCCACATATGCAACTTTAAGTATGCTATGGTTCATCAAAAAAGTGAAAAAGAAACTGGTGAAATTAATTTTAGTAATGTATTTTATTTAACCTAATATATCCAAAATATTATAATTTCAACATGAGAAATATAAAAAGTATTAATGGAATATATATATATATATATATATATATATATATACACACACATGCACATGTATATGTATATATATGCATGTGTGTGTGTGTATGTGTGTGTGTGTGTGTGTATATATATATATATATATATATATATATATATATATATATAGAGAGAGAGAGAGAGAGAGAGAGAGAGAGAGAGATGTCAATTTGATGGGCAGAATGACTCTCATGCCTTAATCTCTGGAACCTATGAATATGTTACATTACATAGCCACAAGGACTTTGCTGATGTAGTTAAGGTTACAGATCTTAAAATAGAGAGATTATCCTGGATTGTCTGAGTAGGCCCAATCTAATCACATTCCTTGAAAGCAAAATATTCACTTAGCCTATAAGCAGAAGAAATATGACAAAAAGAGAAGTCAGAGAAATTCAAAGCATGAGAAAGATTCAATATGCTTTGTAGCTGGTTTAAAGATGGAAGGACCAATATGACAAGGAATGCAAGTGGCCTTCAGGAACTGACTGCCAGGAAAGAAACAAAACCTGTACTACAACCACAGGAACTAAATCTAGCCAATAACTGAAAGCTCTTGGAAGCAGATTCACCTCCAGGGACTCCAGAGAAGAATGCAGCCCTACTGACACCTTGATTTTGGCCTTACCAAGGCTCTAAGCAGCAGGCTCAGCTGAACCACATTGCACTAAGACTTCTGGACTATAGGACACTGAGATAACAAATGGGTGTTGTAATCCACTAAATTTATAGTAACTTTTTTTTATAGCAGCAATGGAAAACTCATGTATGTTCCAATTCTTGAAACCTGGGAGGTGTATTTCACGCTTGAACACATCTCGATTGGGACTGGCCACATTTCAAGTATTCAACAGCCACATGTGGCAAGGAGCTGCTGTACTGGGCAGTGTTAAGTCTAAACCAAGAGGAGCCAATATATATAGGAAATGCTTAGTTTGTAGGCTAAATATGTTACCATGTGGAGAGAGAAGAGCATCAAGGAAGAGAGGAACTTGGCAAAAGCTCTTCTGATTTCCCATCCTTAGACCAGGACATCTTTTGGGGGGAAGAAAATGGAAAGTTTTTTAATCATGCAGATTGCCTGTTCTTTTTTGGGGCAGAAAGAATGGAGAGGGCACACGTGACAGATTACCTCATTGGTATTGACCAGAAAATTCCAGACCGATTGATTAAGATTATATTTCTGCCAGCACAGCCAGCTTTATTTGTGAAACAAGAAAATGAAAACTTACTTTTCTTAAAAAAAAAAAAAAAAGAATTGTATTTCTGGGAAAGTTTCAATCAGCAACTAGATTACATATTAAACCTAGATTTGGTGTCATGAGCTTTAGCTCAAGTGACGCCATTTTGGGCCTTTGTTTTTTTCTTTAATACAGAGAAATTGGTTTTCAATATCAACCTTCTGAGGTTTATATTTTTATTAAGAAAGGACGCATGTTTTAAAATTTTATTTACATTTCATGTTTAGTTTTTAAAAATTATCTTTTACCATCTTCTCTATAAAATCGAGAGCAACTAACCACTGTAACCTGGTATTCGTTTAATGAGATTTCACCAAAGAGTGTGGTCCTTGACTGGGTTTAAAGAAAAAAAAAAAAAGAACCCAGACCCTGAGGGAAAAGAAAGAGGGTTTTCCAGGCTGTGAGGAGCATTGAGGGAACAATGTAAAGACAGAGAAGTGAATAGTGGGTTTGTGAGTTGAGGAAAAAGTCTTTTTGACCATAGCAGAAAAGCTTTTGTAAAGCAAGCTATAGTTGAAGTTAGAGATGGAAAAGTTAATAAGCTCTAGATCCATACTGTTCAATATGGTGGCCACCAGCCACGTGTGACTATGAAAACTTGAAATATAGCTAGTATGATTAAGGATGTGCTATAAGTATAAAATACACATTGAATTTCAAAGACTTAGTGCAAAAAAAGCCCTCTGTAAAAATTCCGTTAAAATTTTTATATTGTTGGTAATATTTTGGATATACTGAGTTATATAAAGTATATTATTAAAATTACATGTTTAAAGCTTTTATAATGTGGCTACTAGAAGAGTTTAAATTACATATGTGGCTTTAAAAGTGATCTGTATCCAATTTCAACATGTGTGTGTTTCCCTACATCAACAAGCAATTCCTTAGATACTAGTTGCCTGTCCTACAATTCAACTCAATTCTGACACTATCCAAAGATAGCATCAGATTCCACAACATAAGGGCCCAGTCACACAAAACTTCTTAACTTCAGATGCCAATATCAAGTCCAAGTTATTACCTGTGCTTCTGACCATCTGGCTATAAATCAGAGATTTCTACAATCTCTTTCTTAGATTTGATTAATTAATTTGATTAATTATGTTTCATGGAACTCAAGAAACCCATTCACTCACCAGATTACTGATTAAAAAGGGTATATATATTTTTTTCATTCCTAGTAGTAATTATATACATATATATGTATATAATATATATGTATATAACATATATGTTATATACACATAATATATATATATAAATTTTCAATAGCAATTGACTTCATTATATTAGTTTCAGATATACAGCATAGTGCTTAGACATTTATATAACTTATGAAGTAATCCCTCCAATAAGTCTAGAACCCACCTGGCACCATACATAATTATTATAATATTATTGACTACATTCCCTATGCTATACTTTACATCCCCATGACTATTTTGTAACTGCTGATTTGTACTTCTTAATCCCTTCTCTTTTTTCACCCAGCCTTCCAACCCCCTCCCGTCTGCCAACCATTAGTTTGTTCTCTGTATCTATGAGACTATTTATATTTTGTTTATTTTTTTAATTCCACATATAAGTGAAATCAAATGACATTTTTCTTTCTCTGTCTGACATTTCATTTAGCATAATGCTCTCTAGGTCCATCTAAGTTGTTGCAAATGGTAGAATTTCATTTTTTATGGCAAGTAATATTTCATTGTATATATTTACTGCCTCTTTGTCTATTTATGCACTGAGGGACACCTAAGTTGTCTCCAAATCTTGGCTATTGTACATAGTGCTGCAGTGAACACAGGAGTGTATACATCTTTTAAATTTATGTTTTGGATTTCTTCAAATGAATACACAGAATTGGAATTGCTAGGTCATCAGTTAATTCTACTTTTAATTTTGGGGGAATCTCCATACTATATTCCATGGTAGCTGCACTAATTTGAAATCTCACCAACAGTGCATGGGGGTTCCCTTTTCTCCACATCTTTGACAATACTTGTAGTTCATCAATTTATTGATGATTGCCATTCTGAGAGGTGTGAGGTGATATTTCATTGTGGTTTTAATTTGTACTTCTCTGATGATTAGTGGCATTGAGTATCATTTCATATGTCTATTAAAGTATAAGTGTCATTAGCCTGATGAAGAGATACATAGGACAGGGTCTCAAAAAAAGGAGCTTCTGTATTTGTAGAGTTGGAGACTTAACATAGTGGCACATGGAAGCATTCTGGTTCATCAACCTGAAAGCTCTCTGAATCCCCTCCCTTTGGGTTTTTATGAAAGTTTCATTACATAGGTATGATTGATTAAATAATTGGCCATTGGTGATTGATTTAACTTTCTAGTTCCTTTTTTCTCCCCAAGAAATTGAGAGGTGGGACTAAAAGTTCCAATTCTCTATTCAGGGTTGGTTCCCACAGTAACCACCCACCAATCCTTGAGTGTTGTCTAAATGTCACTCATTAACATAAACCCAGTTGAGAAGGAAAGGAACTTGTTATGAAGAATAAGACACCCATTTCACTTTTATGGCTCTAAAGATATTTTAAGAACTGAGGACAAGAGACTAAATATTTAGCAAAAGATGCTGTCATTGCTCTTATCACTCAGAAAATTCCAAGTAATTTGGGAGCTGTGAACCAAGAGCTATCGATTAAGACCAAATATATGTGAGAAATATATTTCAGTCATCTGAATGGCCAAATATATATTTCTTATAAATCACTTTATCATGGGCTTGTGTTATATTTCTATTGACCATTACTGCTCTAGACCAAGTGCTTCTTATACTTTACTACATATGTGAGTCAACTGGGAATCTTGTTAAAATGCGCATTTAGAAACTTCCAGGAGGTAAACTACTACTTCTGGTCCTTGGACCACACTTTGAGTATCAGAATGATTCACGACCTTGCCTGTAACATAGAACCATTTGAGAACTTAAACAAAATGTAATGATCACATTGCTGTACCACAAATCGATTAAATAAGAATTTCTGAAGTTGTGATCTGAGTATTTGTTATAGCTCTCTAGGTAATTTTATTAGGTAATTATTAAAATATTGCAAATTTGAAACTACTACTTTAAAAGCTCTTGAGTGGAGGTGAACTAAAATTTAAAGTTTATTTTACAGAAAATAGAGAAATCTATATATCAAGTGCAATTAATTTGTCACTAGTTAATATTCATTTATTAATTAATGAATTATTACTCTGTTTAAGTCACAGTGACTTATATCCTGCCTCTAAAAGCTTGGAAAATGGTTGTAGAACTAAGATACCTACTTAAATAAAAGCAAAGCAACATAGGATAGGCTTGGCATGACTGATCTAGATATTAAAGGTTATAGGACTCCAGAAAAAAAAGAATTAATCTTGAGTGGGATAATAATTAAATATTACTGGTGTCAATTTAAAAAAAGTGGGGTAAACTAGAATAAAAAATAAAAAGTTCGTATTTGAACAAAGGAAGGATTTCAATTTGAAGCACAGATTCAGGTAGCAATTTAAATTGTGCTCCAAAGAGGAGGTGGGGGCAAGGAAAGGCAGAGTTTGTAAAGGGCAAAACCATAAGAGCTGTTACCATTTTGGTTCTCCATGTAAACAAAGAATGTTGGTGAGGTCAGTTGGGATTGATTAGGCCCATTATGTAAATGGATGATGTTGGCTGTCAAAATGGATTGGTTCTTTTCAAGGTGAAGAATGCAGATGGTCTGGTCACCATGATGAGGAGGAAGTAAAATTCTTATGTCCATGTAGCAATCATGGATCCAGGAAATTTGTTGTTCAGCCTTGAGCAGAGTTTAACTACAGGTCAGAAACTTAATAATAGTTTCAAGAACTGAGGCATGAGATGTGCATAGGCCCCATTTCCTCAATGGCATTCTGACTTCACTTTAAGTGACTCTCTTAGTAATGCTTGTTGCACTGAATTTTCTCCATGATCACTGGAAAAGCTGATGTATAAGAAGGACCTGAGATAGTGGTTGTCAAATGTTAGGATGTATCAGAAACATCTGGGGTGACCAGGACAAGGCCACTGTTTTTATGGAACACTGCTAACATCTCCCCTGCCACACTATGAACTTCTCTGTTCTGACAACTCAAGATTCAAAGTCCCTGGTGGGAATCTGACTAGCTCAGCAGAGACCATGTACTCAAGCCTAAGCTGTCAGGGCCATTGGTAATGCATAACATCTCATCAACATTGCACAAAAAATAAAAATTTGCAAGCCTGCTTGGCTTGCTCTAAAATTTCTCCTTTTACCCTTTCGAAAACCAAATCAAAACAAACACTTTCCTAAAACAACACAACACAAAACAAAACAAACAAACAAAAACAAAAAAATAAAATGTCTAGCATAGGTAGTATTACTCCAGAAATGGACATGCATGTGGGGAGATTTGATTTTGGACAAAAGGGCAAATTTAAATTTTAGATCATTAAGTTTGAGATTACGATGTGTAACTCAAGTAGAGCTGCCTGTTGAGTAAATTTAGGAAATGAAGTAAAAGCTAGAGGAGGTTGCTTAGGTATAATTTCCTTAGAGGTAAAAATAAAAAAAACAAATGTAAGCATCAGAGGGCTGAATGTAAAAGGAGTAACTAGGGACAGAGTATCTTATAATAGCCTCATATTACTGGGACTAAAGGTATGGTGCAAAAGAGACTTACATTAGGTATTTACCAGTTCAGATTAGAATTAAATAGGAATGTCTATTGTAGTACTTCTGAGATTTTAATATCCTAATTTGCATCATGAAGTTCTAATTATGCTACACTTTCAAATATTTTTGACTCTGGAACTTTCTTGAAGAGCCACTGATATATTGGAGATATTTTGGGAAACAATGTACTAGAAATTTCTGGAACCATGAAAAGACAGAAAAGAGACGTAGAGAAATATCCAGAGGGAGAAACAATAGTCCCAGAATCCATATTATTCATTCAATTCAGATTCTTATTTCTCTAATAATAGAGATGGGTTTAATATTATGGGGTTTTGTAGTAATGAACTCTATTTTACTCACATGTCCCCTAAAAGCATAGTACTTGATACATAATGTCACAAAATAAATGTTTGTTAAGTAAATAAATAATAGTATGAAAAGTCCTTTAATTTGTCAATATGAAGGTCATGAGTAATTTCAAAAGCATAGATTCAGAATAATGGTGAGATGGGTTGAAGAAACACCTACCTGCCAAGGATTTCTCCAGTGAGTCCTCAAGGATCTCTGGCAGATACTGAATTGTCTACCCCATTATCGGTTTCTCTTTTTCTTTGGTAATATAACAAGGGTGACCATATAATTTATCATCCAAACTAGGACACTTAAGAGAGAGAAAGGGGGAGCTATTAATAATTATGCCAGAACAACACACAGAAAATAGACTTTCTAGCAAACTGGGACAAATTGTCATCTTAAAAATAACTCCTGTTTTTTAGCAATATACTTGACTATTCGGAATAAAGACTGTATTGTCCAGACTTTGCTGTATTTAAGGATGACCTTGTAAGTAAAATGGTACCAGATAACAGTGGACAGTTTTCTTCCCAAATTTTACAGTGATGACCATATCTTGAACAATGTGAGTTTTCATTTATTGAGGAAGATGGTTGAAAATAGTTTTAGAAGGCTGCACATGGAATGTAATTTTTTATTGCAGTGACATTGGTAAATAAAATCATATAAGTTTCAAGTGTATAATTCTATAATACATCATCTGTATATTTCATTGTGTTTTTGCCACCCAAAGTCAATCTTTTGTTATCATATATTTGACCCCTTTTATTCTTGTCTACTCCCTCCCCCCACAAGTACCATTTCCCTCTCTATATATACCATCCTGTTGTCTGTGTCTATGAGTTTTTGTATGTTTGTCTTGTTTGTTTGTTTGTTGCTTTCAGTATTATATCCCACATATGAATAAAATCATATGATTTTTGGCTTATTCTGTCTTACTTATTTCTCTTAGCATAACATTGTCAAGATCCACCTATGTTGTTGCAAATGGTGGTATTTCAGCTTTTCTTATGGCTGAGTAGTATTCATTGTATATATGTCTCGTGTATTTTTAATGGATTCCTTTGCCCTTCCTGCTGGCTGGAATGTGGTTACTCTGGTTAGAGCTTTAGTAGCCTTCTTGGAACATGAGGCAGCATGAGTAGCATGATGGAACATAAAGACAAAAGGAGCCTGAGTCTCTGATGAATCTGGAGTCCACCCTATCAGCTTTCTCTACCTTTGTTCTATCATATGAAGAATCAATACATACTTGATTAATCCTATGTTATTTTGGAGTTTTTTGTTTTTTGACAGTTGAACATAATCCCAGCAGATAAGACCTTATATCTAAGCTGCCTAAAAACAATATAATGTGAGCCACAAATGTGAGCCATATATGCAATTTAAAATTTTCTAGTTGTCTTTTTCAAAAGTAAAAAGAAACAGGTGAAATTAATTGTAATACTATACGTTATTTAAATCGGTATATTTACAATACTATCTTTTCAATATGTAACCAAATGAAAAAATATTAATATCATGGTTTACATGGTTTCATTTATTTTAAAAAATCTTAGTTTACATATTTTTGTTTTATAAAAACATCTTCAAAATCCCATGTGTATTCTGCACTCATAGCACATCTTAATTTAAATTAACCACATTTTGAGTGCTCAGTAGCCATATGTGGCTACTGGCCACCTGTAGCCAGTGGCTACCTATTGGACAACATAATTTTATACCATGTATTTTCTATCTCTCCCTCTCTTCTTGCTTCTCTTCAATAGGTAAACATAGATAGATAAAATCGTATCTTATAGAATAACAATAATAAAATAAGAACAATAAAACCCTGTCTTATTTTTACTTCCTGGAAGCTATTTCTCTATTTTTTTTTCTTTCACAATTCTATTTAATTGAATTTGCAATATCAGTTAACTGTGGTCTTGGAATAATGACAGGATGATGTCCCTCAGGATACCATTTGATAAATTTGGTGTCTGGGTATGATAAACCATCAACAATTATATTTTTAGAATGATCCTCTAACAAATAGAGTCCATACCTATCAGGAATCATTAATATCAAGATGAAAACTCACACTTTCTTCCCCATCAGTTGCCACAAAGAATTGGTTAAATACACACACACACACACACACACACACACACACACACACATATATACATATCTATATATATGATATATATGTATATATATGTGTGTGTGTATATATATGTACACATATATATATACACATATATATATATATATTTATTTATTTTTTTTTTTACAAATGATTTAAGAAAATTGCTTCTAGTAGAATCAATGATGAAACTCTCCCTTCCTTTGAGATATATGTTGAAGAGTGGGAGAAGAAAGGAAACTGTTAGAGCTGACCACTTGGGTGTTGAGCCTAAACAGGATGCCCTCTGGGAGGCATTATGAATGCATATGTTGACTATCATATGTAGGACTATGGAAAAGTGACTTCCAGCAGGTAGACTTTCTATAGTTCAGCATAACATGTTATCCAGAGTCTAGTGTTCAAGCACTAGAAATGGTATAAGATACAAAATGGGGGGGGGGGAAATGTGCATCTTGTAAAAAGAAATAAACTATGAGCTTTGAGAATTTTGAATGTAGTTAAGAGGAGCCAAAGACATGGTGGTTACAGTAAATGAACCGTGATTGATTAGTTCTCCAACAAGAAGAAAGGAATCTTCTGGCTTGATGGTGATTTATTTAAAAGGTCAGTCTTTTCATGTAGAAGCTAAGTGTCTCAGAAAATAAGACAGGGGTCCAATGAGATAAGAAATAAGAAAGGTGGAGAGAAGGGGAAAGCAATCAAAGGAGTCATATATAGAGCAGAAGTGGTGGTAACAAAGACAGAAGTAACAGCAAAGGAGGCCAAGAAATGTCACAGCCCTTGAGGAGCATAGAGAGAATGAAGCAGAAAAGAAGTTCAGAGTTAATATCAGTAGTCCAATCGGTGTTGGGTGCCATGTGTACTTAAATCTTCATACAGAATATTTCTGAAAAAAAATCCCTTATGCCAACTGTAAATCATTTGTTTCTTTGTTAATTTACCTATTCCCTTGTGGCTGTCTAATCCATAGCAAAAGTTTGTACTTTTTTAGCCTTGTGTGACTTAGATAAAGCCAGTAGGTGCCGTGAGTGATGCTGCCACACTTAACGCATAAACCACAAGTGCAGGCTAAGAAAAACAACATAAGGGGGAAGATAAAGAAAAAGACCATTATAAACGTGTTACTTATCCAGAAGTCATTTATCTAGCCTCCTTAACTATATATACACTAGCTAAGAACAAAGGAGTAAACAGAAACACATCCAGAAATCTAGATAGAGAATGCTGAGACCATACAGTAACCTTAATACAATTTACTCATTGAAAACTCCCCAGACCCCAGAAATGTGGCACCACTTTCCACTCTCTTAACAATAACAGACATTGCTGTTCCCTGTGGTCCTTGTTCCTGAAAAACCTGGATATTGTTTCAGCCTAGCACTCCAGGCAGCTACTATTGTTCCTCTGGGGTCAGCATGCAGCTTGAATACCATTCGTCATTATTTTCTTACATTGTTACCAAGGCCGTTTTATTCTTATTTTTAAACAAGTTTAACAGAAAAGGTTATTTTTTTCTAAGCCAGTTGCAGACAAGAATAGCAAGGTACCAGGTGGGAGAGGGTATGTGATAAATAATAGACAAAGAGGTGACAGATGACTTTGAGGGAGGGGCAGATTTAGGTACTATTGAGTTAGAGAAGAAAAATAAGTTTAGGAAAAGTTAAATACATGGTATCTTCAAGACGGCCTTTGAAATATTAACTTAGATTAGCTTATCTGATGAGGTTAGTGATCTAATGAGCCTCAGGGGCTGAGACATGGAAAGATGAAGACTGGGGCCCCTCAAGCCCTTGCTTGGAGAGGAGGGACAACATGTGTTATTTGTTAGGAAAAGAGCCACAAAGCAAGATGTGGGGCCTGAGTTTGGTGTGGAGGACAGTCCAAGGGAAGTGCTGAGAGTAGCAGAGCATTCTTTCAGTGGTTTAAGGTCCTTCAGCAAAACCCAACTAGATAGTTGAGCTTTTTCAACTCTCTCTTCAAGTTTCTTAAAGTCTTTTCATAAGTCATTCGACATGTTCTTAACCATTAAAAAATATATTCGAAGTAAAGTGAGTGAAAAGAGCATTTTATAGTTTATAAGAAACTTAGGCTATCAGAAATGGCTTTATAAGCATTTCCATACTACTCCCAAAAGACAGTCATAATATAATGAAAAAAGAAACAACACATTTGGAATGCTTTCCTTTTGGAGAACATACAGTTTAGTCAAATTCACATAGAAAATGCTGCTCCACTACACTTCTTGTTAGTATTGCATCCTGTTTAATAGAAGAGATAAATGGCTTCCTGTGGCTTAGAAACCAGGGAAAGTCATATCTGATAGCTTGCACTTGGCTGACCTATTTATGAAAAAGGTCAATATAGTGCAAAAGGGCATTTGAAAAAAATCAGTTCTGCTGGAGGGAATAGAGCAGCTGTCAAGGGAGAAGGGTTTCACCCTTTCATACCATTTTACTAGCTGAGCTTATTGCTTTAAACATAGCTGGGAGGGCCATTACTCTACATTTGGTAATATTATTTATTGCAGGCTGCTCTTATATCCTTTTGTTACCAGTGCAAAATCTGAAATTCAAACATTTCTATATTTCCCATATTGAAGTATTGCTGCAATAATGACTCAGAGCATTTCATTTTTGGAACTTAAAGTAGTATTTTAGAACTGAGTTCTATTGTCTTTATAGATACTCTAATATTACTTTTTATATTTCAGTTAGCTTTATTTGGTAAAGTGAACTTTCTTCAACATTTGGTCATAGTTTGTCATGAAAAAAATATCTTTTTGATGTTCCCAAATTTGCATATAGAGAATTCCAGAACATCTATTCGAAGGAAAGGCAAGTTGGGATCAGGTTATAAGAGATATCATTTTGATCTCAGTACTGTGAGGCTCCAACAGTATCCACAATATGTTTTTCTAAAATGCAGGAAGTAAGGTGTGGTTTTCAAAATAATGTTGAAAGACTGCTTTAATTAGATCCAGAAAGTTTCCACTCAGATTTGGTTCCTATTCTCTACTGTTCGGTGCACAGCTATATACATTAAATCTAGTGTTTAATATCATAATTTCTCTCTTGGTAATTTAGATGTTAATAATATCCAAAAAACTATGTTTGTTATTTTTAAAACTTTAAAAAATGTTACTATTTTATCTCTTTTCTCTCTATTCCATTTTCAGTAACCTAAACAGAAAGACAGTATATACCCAGATAATGCAAAGATGCACCTTCTGTCACTGATAAATCAAATTTGTCTTTTCTTTTTTTATGCCAATAGTATTTTTTATTTTTTTCAATTATAGTTCACATACAATATTATATTAGTTTCAGGTGTACAACACAGTGATTAGACATCTATGTAACCTATGAAGTGATCACCCTTGTAAATCCAGTACCCATCTGACATCATACATAATTATTATAATACTATGAACTATATTTCTCTTGCTATACTCTACATCTTTATGACTAATTTGTAACTACCGATTTGTACCTTTTAATCTCTTCCCTTTTCACCCATTGCCCCATCCCTGCCAATCCAGCAGCCATCAAAATGCTCTCTGTATCTATAAGTTTGTTCCTCTTTTGTATGTTCATTTAGTCTGTTCTCTAGATTCTACATATGAAATTATATGATATTTGTTTTTCTTTGTCAGTCCTGCTCCACTCAGCATAATACCCTCTAGGTCCATCCATATAGTTACAGATAGCAAAATTCATACTTTTTTTTAATGAAAGTATATATTCTATTTTATATATGTACCACCTCTTCTTTATCCATTTATTCACTAATGGACACCCAGGTTGTCTCCATAACTTAGCTATTGTAAATAATGCTGCAATGAACATATGGATGCACATGTACCTGCAAATAGTGTTTTGGATTCTCTCAGATAAATATCCAGAAGTGAGATTACTGGGTTCTTCTCTGTCTCTTGTTATAGCCTTTTTTAAAGTCTATTTTGTCTGGTATAATATTGCTACACTAGTTTTTTTTTTTGGTTTATTTGTTTCCATTTTCATAAAATATAATTTTCTATTTTCTTAGTTTATGTGTATCTTTCAATCTGAAGTGAGTCTCTCGTAGACAGCATAAATAAGTGTCTTGTCTTATTCATTGTTTTTTTTTTTGTCTATTCAGCCATTCATGTCTTTTGATTGGAGCATTAAAACCTTTTACATTTAAAGTAATCATTGATGGGTATGTAGTTATTGCCATTTTATTATTCATATTTCTTTTCTTCCTCTTCTTAAAGAAGTTCCTTTAATATTTCTTGTGATACTGGTAAATGGTGATGAACTGCTTTAGCTTTTTCTTGTCTGAGAAGCTCTTTAGTTGTCTTTCGATTCTAAATAATAGCTTGGTTTTAGGTCCTTGCTTTTTATCATTTTGAATATTTTGTGCCAATCCCTTCTGGTCTGCAAAGTTTCTGTTAAGAAATTAGCTGACAGTCTTATGGGGCTCCCTTGTAGGTAACTAACTGCTCTTCTTTTGCTGCTTTTAAGATTCTTTGTCTTTAACTGTTGACATTTTAATTATAATGGTGTGGGGCCCTTTTGAGTTCATCTTGTTTGGGACTCTGTGCTTCCTGAGCTTAAAAGTCTATTTCCTTCACCAGGTTAGGAAAGTTTTACATCGTTATTTCTTCAAATAGGTTTTTAATTTCTTGCTCTTTCTCTTCTCCTTCTGGTACCTCTATGATGCAAATATTGGTACTCTTGATGTTGTCCCAGAGGTCCCTTAAACCATCCTCATTTCTCTGGATTCTTTTTTCTTGTTACTGTTCTGATTAGGTGTTTTCTGTCATCTTACTTTGCAAATTGCTAATTTGATACCCTGCTTCATCTAATCTTTTGTTAATTTCTTGAAATATATTGTTCATTTTATGTATTACATTCTTCATTTCTGACTTGTTCTTTTTTACATTTTCTATCTTCATTTTTATATTTTCTATCTCTTTGTTGACATTCATTGATCTTTAAGTATACTTATAATCAGTGTTTTGAACTCTGCATCTAGTAGACTGCTTGTCTCCATTTTGTGTAGTCCTTCTCTTAGAGCTTTGTTCTGTTCTTTCATTTAAGACACGTTTCTTTGTGTTTTCATTTTGGCTGCCTCCCTGTGTTTGTTTTTAAATATTCGGTAGAGCTGCTATGTCTCAGAGGCTTAGTAGAGTGGTCTTATTTAGTAGGTGTCCTGTGGGGCCCAGTGACACAGTCTCCCTTGTCACCTGAGCTGGGTGATCCAGGTGTGATTCTTGGTTAGATTGTATAGTTGAACCTTGGTTACTGTTTGTATGTTAATGAGAAGGATTGACCATCAGACTGATTGATTGTGAGGACTGGAATGACTACAGTGGAAAAGTTGTCATGCAGAGGGCTGACTACAGGCAGAATTTGCTCTAGTAGGGCTCTGGTGCCTTCCCTGTCTATCCTTTGGTGCTCCGGTGTGGTCTGAAGCTGGCCACCAGGTATTTTGGTTCTGGGGCCCCTTGAGAGAGGCTCTGTTGCAGGCCAAATGTCACCTGCTGCTTGTGTCTTGCCTGGGGCCACTTGGTATAAGCTGCAAAGTGATCTGCAGATGGTTGTCACTTGTGCTGGATTTAGCGGGTACCTGGAAGAGACTAAATTGTGAACAGAGGCTTGCTGTCTCTAGTGCCAGTTTTGGGGCTGCTTAACAAGAAGTATGTTGTATGGCAAGGCCAGGTGCTGCTTGCTTATGGTTTGCAAACCTTTGAGAGATTTTTAAAAAGTAAAAAACATGAGCCAAGATGGACTATTTGTTTAGAAATGCCACTGGAAGTGGCTTGGGTGGGCCAGCAAGTTGGGTGGGGTGGAGTCTCAGGTAATCACCAGGGCTGGATGAATAGTCTTAGCCTTGTTGATGAAAACTGAGATATGGCACCATTTTCACACTGGGTTGGGGGAAGACTCAACAAAGACACAGTGCTTCTGCCAATACTTCAGCCCTTGACCCTTCAGCCAAACCATTTAGTTCTCCCCTGTATTTCCCTGGCACCCTTTTTTTTCTGCTGCCCCAGCACTGGAGCTCAGAGTGAGTTCTTCAGTAAGTCCATGCATGAATTCTTTAAAAGGAGTACCTGTGTCTTCAGCAGCCCTTCACCTCACTCAGCTATATTCTCTGCTGGTTTTCACAGCCAAAAGTTGTGGGGACTTTTCTTCCCATCACTGAATCTCTGGGTTGGGGAATCTGGTGTGGGTCTGAGACCTCTCATTCCTCAAGGGGGACCTTAGAAGCTGAGATGTCCCTCCTGATTCTCAACTGTGGGTATGGAGCCAGCTTGTTTTGTGTTCTACTCTTCTGTCAAATCTCTATGTGGCTTCTTCTGTATATCCTTAGTTATAGGACTTCTGTTTAGTTAGGCTTCAGGTGATTGTCACTGATTATTGTTCTATAGATTAGTTGTAATTTTATTCTGGTCACGAGAGGAGGCCACCACAGTGTTTACATACTTGTTTACTAGAACCTCTCCATTTATTGATTAACCAAATTTCTAGGTTACCTGATAAGTGCTAAGTTTTCACATCATCTAACCTCAGGAAACAAGTTCATACTGAAGTAATTTTCCTTTCATTGCAAGCATAGTCTACCTCTTCAAAAGATAAAAATCAGGAATCTTTGAGACTATAATGTATAAATATTTTAAGTTTAGCTATTTAAAAGTCTTCAAATATACACTTTAGATTTTTAATAAAGGTTTTATGTAACATTCAAATATTAGTTTAACATGTTTTAAGTTCCAATGATTCACATCAAAATAAAATTACACATTAGCCAAAATTATATAAAATGAGTAAGATTGGGTCATTCGGGCTCCAGACTACAAAGGGTTGTTAAATATTCCCACATTATCTATGTCATTTTCTTACAGAACACCCTCTCTCAGAATTTAGATCATGAGGTTTAAGGGGACTCACATTAAATATATATGAAGAATACCCAATTTTTGTTAATTTATCATGGCTGAATTGGCATAATGAATGGTGACAAATAAGCCTTTTTTATCCACATAACCATTACATTTTCAATGGTTTCTGCTTGAGCATTAAGATTAGTAAGTTAATTGCACAAAAGCTGGTGGAAGCATGTATTGTGAATTTAATGTAGGGCATAGAACATAGGCTGCTGGACATCAACTTTGACTCTATATAGAGAGATGGAACCTATAGTAATATACAGATGAAATAAGATATTAGAGGTCATAGAAGTCAAAGGGAAATTTACTTCAAGTCAATGTTATATTTAGGAAACTTCATGGATTGAAAGCGAAACAACTACTAAAAATTATTCCTTGATTTTCTTCAGTCTCAAGAGCTAACCATATCACTGAAATTCTAAGTTCATATAAAATGTAAATTTTTAAAGATGTCTTTAATCTAATTTCAAGAAGTGCTGAGGCTTTGATCATGATATTTAATAGACTGTCATTAGTTTAAAGAGAAGAGCCTATTATAGCATTGGTAATTGGGTAGTAAAACCCGTGTGTATAGAATCAACTTGATCAAGTTGTGCCCCCAAAATGTAATTATTATCACTAGACAACCATTTAGAGTTACTTGATTATATATCAATAAATCGAAATGCAGGTAGATCACAAGCATATAAAAAAATTTCCTTCATAGATCATCTTTAATATGTTTTTTTATCTTGATTGATCATGACATAATTCCCCATAGGAAATAAAAATAATAAAATTGATAAGATAAAATGAGTCATCTTGCCAAGTGTTTTGAGATTGAGAAAATACAATTTGTTGTTTCTAAAAATTAACGGCATGCCTTATTTTAACTGCATATTGGTTTTTCTCTTCTATACCTATGAAATGATTTTTTTTAAAAAAGAATAGCTATAAAAACATTTAAGAGTACTTTTGCTGATGCCTTTCTTCAATTTGTTTAAGGATACAAGAATTTAATGACTTTATGATATAACTAACTAAGATCTAAATAATGTTAAGAACAATTAGCTACCACAAAAATCACCTTAACAACCAACTGGATGTATGTGTACAACTGTACATTAGAGAATCATGCCAAGAAATCACAAATCCTGATGTTCTGATGTTCATTTGTACTTTACAGTTGCTGAATAGTGTTTTTTTTTTTAATTGGAGCAAGAGTGATGTTACATAAATTTACATCTGTCCCAGAGGTTTAGATGATCCTTTTTGTTTTTTTTTTTTAGTGGAAAACTGCATGAAATAGATCACTTTCCCCTTTATAGTTTTATTGTAAAACATTAAAGAAGATCAAGAACAAAATTCTATTCTTACTATCTGCTATTGAAATGTAAATACCATCTTTATGTTCTAGATAAATAATATAAATCATTCTTCAGGTGTATTTTGGATTAGCTATTCATAGTTAATATTTATATTAAGTATATAAAATATATACTTAATATAAATATAAATTTATCTAACACTTGCTATGTACCTGCCACTCTGTAGAAAATGGGAATATACAGAGGCACAGACTGTGCTAGATGTATTTGTGCACACAAATAGACACCATGTCCTTCCTCATGGCGTTTACATTGCTATTGGAGAGACAGGGAAACAATTGGAAACCTGAGCATGTATCAGCAACCTGGTTCATTGATTGGAATAGATTATAAGGATAGGTGAACGTATGAAGTAGAGATTCATATGTGCTGATGACATTAAAGGAAGCAGAAAAGAGGCTCTTTGCTCTGGAATCAATACATATCTGAATGCTAAAACTTTGTATATGCTTTGGCTTGTGTTATCATAATATAAACAAAGAGTCAAAGAAATACAGAGTTCGGATGCTATTGCAAATCAACCCTGTTATCAATCTCTATTTAAATTCTACTTTCACAAAGATCCTAGGAGAGAGACAGCCTTCTCCTCCCCCTGACTATATTCTTTTTCTCTTTTTTTCTTTTACATATAACATATTTAGATTAAACATTTTAGAGTGGATCAATTTCATAAAATTTATAAAAATCGTGATTTTGGAAGGAAATAGTGTGTGTGTGTGTGTGTGTGTGTGTGTGTGTGTGTAATGTCTTAAAGAGCAATTATATAGTGAGCTGGAAACAAAATTAGTTTTAAGAAATTTTTATTATATCAGAGATATTTGTTATTTTGTGTGTGTATATGAAGAGTCATTTTAAGCCCCTGATCTCACATACCTCAATAGGGTGATTAGACAAAGGAAAAACTAATATTCTGTAATGGGAAGGTCATGATTAGTTATCACTAAAGAAGTAACTTACTTTCTAAGGAAAATATAGTTCTTTTAATTAGAATAGAGTGAACATAACTTTGAATATCTTTTTGTATAACATTATAATTAATTTTTTATATTAAGCTCTTATATTCCCCTTAAAATTTTCCTCAACTCCTATATGATCAATTCTCTTTTTCTTTTTTACTTAAAATTAAGTAGCCTCACTTTCCATGTGAGTATATATTCTTGGCCTCAGTATGGAAAATTATTTGCTTTAATATTCATGATTCAGCAGGGCATTTTATAGCTAGAAAGAGTTTCAGCTTAAGTGCATATCCATTGTACATACAGAGGTCTGAAATAATTTGCCTCATGATATAGGAATTAAAATCAATACTCTTACTTCCTTAAGAAAACACAAACATAAAGCAATATAAATGAGAAATGAGTAAATTATTAATAGATGAGCTTATCTAAAATATAATAAAGCTAAGGAAGGTTATCCAGAGAATTGTGTTTTAAGAAACACTATAAGTTACAGGAAGCATGAAAAGTTAGATATATTACCATGGCTTGTCTTTAGAAAGTCACTTTCATCTTAGGGTTTTTAAGCCATATTATAAACACCCTGTTAACTGTCCATATGAATAAGTAAATGTTATGATGATATTCAGCTTGAAGATGAGGAAATGAAGAGTGGAGAAGTATTGCTGAACCTGGAAGTCTTGCACATGGGAGTCCCTCAGGACTCCCACTTTTCTCATTAATGCTTAACTAGCAATCAAACTAGAGCAAATCTCATTGGATACTATTGTCAGGGTTGTTCTGGCTTCTTGGTTTTTCACTTTCAGTGCCTTTCTATTTCCTCTCTGCTCAGATTTTAGGCAAATCCTATAGTCCAGAATGATCTCTTCCTTTCTCTCTCTGCTTGGTATGTTTGTACTGGGTTAGTCGGAGAGGGCCTTTTCTCCTTCACTGTTAGAGAACAGAGTTTTTCAGCTATCATCTTTTTGGGTCCTGCTCTGGTTTATGATTTCTATACAGGGTCCAGTTTTCAATTCTTATTTTCCAAGTCAAAGATGGGTATTTTCATGCATTTATGAAAGTATTCCTCCTAGAAGGAGGAAGGCTAATTGAGACTCTGACCCTCTCGAGAGATGGACAGGTGTAAAACTGATGATTAACCAGGTCAGAATCAGCTTTGTTTCTGGCTTTTTATGCATGTAATTTACTTACATTTGTAGGATCTGTTCCTCTACTATCAAACCAGTGCTTCTATAGCAATTCATTCACTTATTGAAACAAACAAAATATGAGCTTTAACTTCGTTGTCAGTGTTGGGGATACAGAATATAAACAAAGAAATTCCTTACCTTAAAGCATCTTATAGTTTCGTAGAGTAGACTGATACAAATGAATCCTAATAAATCAAAATGAAATAGTGTGTAATGAATTTATGTCCATAGTACTATGAAGGCCTAGAGGATATGATTATTGCTAACTAGTGAAAGCAATGCTACATGCACAGTTTTGTCAGTAGAGAGATGACCAGTGTAGCCTCCTGTTCAACTATTTGTGATACTTTAATGCTGAAGTGATTTTCTCAGTAGACAAATAGGTAGTTCTTCAGATGGGAGTAAACAGGTGCTGTCTGAGTAATTATTTGGTCCCTGAGATCCCCATTTGCTTTCAGGACATACACTCCAAAAAAAAAAAAAAAAAAAAGCCTCTGCTGATTGACAGTGAAGATAAGATTAGAGCAAATTAGGAAAGAGAAATTGAGAGCTCCATGGGTTGGCTCACTGAGGGTGAAATAATAGATTTTCATCTTTTATGTTCAGCCCCTACCAGGGAAAAAGGTTGTTGAACACACACACACACACACACACACACACACACACACACACACACGTTCAATTTTGTAATGAATACTTTATGAACATGAGGTGATTTGCAATAGTATTTTTTAAGCAGAGCTTTCAGAAAGAAGTTTATTGCTCTGTGACCATTACAAATCAAATAGATCTCTAGCAGAGACCTCAGGGCCTCACTTACAGACTCACGTCAAAGTTCAGAACAGAGGGCCATTTGAATCTAGGACATTAGTCTGTAGCAAGAAAGGATATGAAAACACCACAGAAAGGAAAACCTTGTTCAGAGACATCATGTGGGCACAAAAGGTGGGAGATTATTTATCATAATGACTTGCTTAACCACAAGGGAAAACATGAGTTAGAATGACATTATTTTCATCACACTTTGCCCCTGAGGAATTTAAGAGACTACTCCAGTCTTATGTAATGGATAGCAATTCTCTTCACACTATTGTGCTTTGTTCCTAAACACTAGCACATATTAGTAATAAAGAATTCCTAAAGATGACCAACTTATTCTCTTCTTAGAAATGGCCCTCCCACAGATTATATGAACTCATGAATACTTAAGGACCAGCGACTGATCTTAACCATCATAGTCATCTACTCATTTCTCATTAGGCTAATCTCCTTATACCACTCGCCAGTGCTCCATCTGTTCAGTTCTGAACACTTTCCTTGTCATAACACTTTTGTGAAAGGAACTCATTCTTTCCCTTCTTATACTTAACCACATCACTTCAATTCTCGATTATTTCCTCAATTTTGGAGGCAGGGTGAAAAATTTAAACACATGCAGAGAAACTGGTAGATGGGAAGAAAAGAAGCACAGTATTTGCTCTGCTTCTGTCACCAACTGATAGCATGAACTTGGAATACTGTTTTACTTCCTGGGCTTTAGTATTCTCACTAAAAAAACTAAAGAATATGTATTATTTAAGACATATTCTGGTTAAAACAACAATATAATTCTACAAGTCTTTATCAAGATGAGTGGCACCAAGTTCCCACATGTCATGTAAAGACATTACAAAGTCATGAAGGAGCTAGCCGTCTAATATCTGTATTAGTCACTTATATACTTCTGCATTTATTAACATGCATGTTCATTTATATATATTTATTGTGCACATGCATATAAATGTGCCTATTTTTTGATAATATCAATAAAAGCAAGCTATTAATATATCTGTCATTACTGTTTCACTATCTTAGATAATCTTTATTATAAATGAGAGAGCAGTGGAACAAATGTCAGGAGACACACATTCTAGGTTCTTCTTTACCACTCAGATTTCATGATTTTTGCACATGTCACCTGACTCATTGGGCTTCGGTTTCATCTATAAAAAGAAGTTGGAAAGATGATCATCTCATAGCTTAAACAACAAAAGTTTGTGTGTCACACATGAAAAGTCTGATTGCAATTTAGGAGCTACTTAATAATGACTGTGGTGTCTCAGCAAACCAAGCTGCTTGAATCTTGTGTAACTACTATCTTTATGTAGGAACCCAATCTTCCTCATGGCAAGGGGCCCATCTCAAGCCACATTGCTCTGCTCACATTTCATTGGCCAGAACAAGAATCATGGTCTTATCTAACTGCAAGGTAACTAGCAAGATATGTAGTCATTATTACATCCTTGGAAGAAAACTGTAAAACAAGAATTGTGGAACACTCAGCAATTTCTTGCCACAGTGCTAAGTCAGAATAGAGCAAGAAGTGCCTCCAGTGGGTTAGTTTCTTCTGCCCCATCATTAACTTCACAGCATTTAGAACACATTTGTCATAGCGCTTTCTGAGAGAGCAGGAGATATTTTCCTCATTACTAAATAATACTTGACATTAAGGAGTGGTTTTAGATTTCTCTTGGGCTTTTAACACATCCTGAAGTTCCAAATTCCCAAACTCTTATTCCTCAAGTTTAATGGTGAGAAATTTGTGCTCCCTCTACTAAGTGCTTTGCTAGTGGGAAGAACTGACTGGGACTTACAGGACATATGTGCTGAAACAGAGCTCTTAGAATAGCCATTGGAATTAGAAATATAAATGGAAAATGAGAGGAAGAGCTAAAGAAGATTACTCTTTACTAACAGTAACTTTCATGTTGATTTAGAAGGTTTTGGTATCATGAAACATTTTGATTTTTTAGGCAGAAAGAATGAGTCTTGGAGAAGAGAGGGAAGAAACTCCTTATGAAAAATCAGACATGAGAGCATAGAAGTTAATTCAGAGTTTGGGAATGATACTAAACAGGAAATATCAGCCTTTTAGTTTTATCTTTCCCTTTATCAAAGTAAGGAAAGCTTTGTCTTGATTGAATGGCTTCCACATAGGGGCCTGAGTGGTTTATGCAGTGGAATAGATGATGACAGATAACACCCTTAGGTCAAGGCCTTTGGGATGGCAATGTGCGTAGAAGGATTTTTCCAGGGAGATTTGCTTCTGCCCACTAATTGTGGTCATATATTTTATGGCTTTGGGAATACCATGGCCGCTAGAATGAGTCCCAGTGCTGCGTGAAGCATTGTTTAGTGTCTGATTCAGCAAAAGTGTTAGCCACTTGGACTTCTCAGGGTGCTTCTGAACCTACCTTTGATAAAACCAGTCGTGATATTAGTTTTCACATCTAATCATGTATTTTCTTGTCTCATCATGCAAAATTTGCTTACAGTTGCTACTATTAATGACATTTACCATTTGAAAAATCTCTCTAATTTTTAGACCCTATTTCATGTTTATTCTTTTATCTGGCTAATGCTTTTCCTCAGCATAATCAGGAAACACATTTTCTGCCAACTTTTAAATATTAATATCATCTGGATTTTTATCCTTGGTCCTCCTTGATTCTCCAACATGTTTTTTTTTTTTTTTTTTTTAGAGGATCTTATCTACTTTAGTGGTATTCAACCACCACCAGAACCTTTAAAATTATAAACTCTTGGTCAATTCAACCACCCACTTTCTTTGTGTCTATACCAAGGCTGCATTCACTGAAAAAAAAATAAAAGAAAAAAGCAGTTAGTGCCCTTTTCCAGTGACTATCTATAGGCTGACCCAGTACCTGGCTATCTTTCTGTTTTCTATGATACTGTCCTCTCTTAATTTCTGCAAGAGAAATTTTAGATCTGCTATATCTACTGACAGATAATTTCACATTTTACTTCAGATTTAAAATAGAAACCACTGGCCAGCCTGAGTATTAAGCAGGAAAGGCTGATCAATGTTGTTAAATGTTGTACAGTGGTCAAGGAAAATAAGATCTCAAAGGTGGATTTAGAAATAAGGCCATATCTGGTTACTTTAAGGTTTTCAATAGAAGAGCTGGAGAGAATCACTGCAGTGGATTATCAAAACATATGGGGACCCCGGAAGGGATCATAATATTCCCAAAAACTTTTTAACGAAAGAATTACTCTAAAGAGAAAGAAAGAAATAGGGTAATAGTCAGAAAATCTTATAGGAATGAGAAAAGGTATTTATGAGATTGGAGAAAATCAGCATATTTTAATTCCAATAGGAAATGGTTTAGTAAAAACAAAAGTATGATAATAATTCCTTTGCTCTAGAAACTTTTTCCTTATTTTCCTCCTGCTTGTCTGTTCATGTATTCTTCATCAGAAAGATATAAAAGATGATGCTCCAATTTCTGGTTTAGTTGACTGGTTGAATAGTAGTGCCTTTCAATGAACTGTAATAGTCATTGTTTCTCAGACTATCTGTGATAAAAGATGAACTTTCAAAAAAAATTCTCATTTATTGCATGCTTTTGTTAACTACAATAAAAAATACTAGAAGCACGCTCATGCAGTTAGGTGTTGCAGCCTTGTCAAGTTGCTATGAAAGTTTCCAAATGCTTACTCTTAGTCTCTGTACTTACTGCACGGACCAGTTCAGATAATCCCAGACTATCACTGGTTCATGGCTCATGTTCTTAATAGCACTGACCTCGAGAACATATAGGGATTAGCAATGTGTAGGATGGTGATAAATTTTATTTGGACATGAGCAAGTTGAACTCCTGTTGGACATCCAGACAGAGCTATCTAATAGGTAATTGATAGAGCATATGATAAACACTTTAGAGAAAAGTTAATGAACCCTTAAAAAAGTTAATGAACCCTTAAAATGAACCCTTAAAATCTATTGTGGTATGAAAGACTAAAATGTGTATGTGTATCATGGTGAACTATCCAGGAGTAAAGAATGTGAGCATTACAGATAAATGTCCCAATATGGAAAGAACTCCAAGACATGTTATTAAGTCAAGAAACAAAATAGGATATAATAAGACAAAATTATATTTGTGTAATATACATATGTAATAAGATACATTAAAAACCTCTGGAAGGATATGCATTTGTTAACAGTACAGTACTTTTAGGAAAGAAGCTAGGTTTAATGGGGACTACAACAGGTTAGATCTATATATTACTTTTCAACTGACATCTGTATTGGTTTTATACAGACATTTTTACAGTATTTAAAAATATTATTTGAGTAAATAAAAATAAGAATCAAAATTTTTGTGTAATGCAATATATTGCTTTAGAGTATGTAGAAATATAATCAGCAGATTTTTATACTTTAGTTGTACAGTTATTATGTAATTAAGGAAGGCAATTTAACATATTGGGTAGGAGTTCTTTAGCATCATATATACACAAGTTCAAGTCCAGGCTCACCATTTACAAACGTGTGATCTTGGATAAGCTTTTTAACCTCTAGCCTCAGTTTTCTCATCATTAAAATGGAGATAGTAATGCTATTTACCTCACGTTATTATTGTGAGGATTTATTTTAGTATTATTTCTTACTTAAATTATTTATTAAATTATTTTTACATGTTACAATGCTGGAAATATGTTTAGCTAAGAGCTTAGCAAAAATGAAAATTTGTAAATGCTTTCTCCATTAAGCATTTTATTGTCAAACTATTCAAATATGTGGAATTACATAAAATATGAAATCAAATAAAATTTATCTCTTTTTTCCCCTCTCACTATGAATTAAGATTATCATAGCAAAGCAAAAATGCTAGAATATTTTTGCTTTTATTTTGTTTGTTTATTTGTTTTTGTATGCAATCCCTTTGAGCAATAAGTGATAGTTGTGTCTTGAAAAAGAACAGGGAATTGGTAGCCAGAGAAAGCTTCAGATTCTGGGTCTATTATTATGAGCTGTGCAGTCTTGGACATACAACCTTTCTGAAACTCAATGTGCTTATCTGTAAAATAATGCTGATATCCCTTCCCTCCTTGAGCTATAAAGATTGATGGATATAATATGAAACGGTCCTTGTAGAATAGTTGTTTCATAAGTATAACTTCTCTTTCATTTCTCTGAACAGAGTAGGCATTTAAACACATTTAGTGTTTCAAAATTCACCTTATATAAACCTTATGATTAAATATAAAAGACATTCCAAATACATTTATTCTTTTTCTTTTAATCCTGGAAAGTTCTTCCAGTGTACTTATATCATTGCCTCAATTTGTTCAATTCAAAATAAACTGAAATATTTTCTTCCTGACTTTTTGTATAGAGAAAAGAAAGAAACTGACAGAAAGCGAGAGTTTTAAAAGCCCTTTTTGAATGATAATGGGAGAAATATATGGTGTGTGGAGAGGTAGGGAGCATCCCACATAATGAATCACAAGCAGAATGTACAGCAGAGAATTCAATACTGTGCTTACTGTAAGTGATATTTTTGTGGCCTTTTCTTTGCCCAGATATTTGTCATTCTGCACTTGATTTAGAAAGAGATTCATGGAAAGTCATAATTATTTAAAGAAGGGAGCAGGCAAAGTGTTCTTTTGCCATGTCTATAAATCTTTCCTTATGCTCTGCTGAGAACTCTGCTCTGACTGTCTGATTTAGCCATGTAACAGGAATATATCATAATGTCAGGAGTTGTCAGACCCTTGGAGAACTCTCCATAATGTGAGATCGTAAGCAGAGACAATTTCATTGTAACATTTCTGACTACAGAGTATAAATACCATTCAGTTGGCACACTGACATCACATCAGGGACCCCCGCCCCCATCCCTATATTTTAATTTTGTTGAGGTATTGTCTATCTCAACAAAGCTAGAAGAAGCTAGAATAAGAAAATTAAAATTTATACTAGAATAACAATATCAGAAGAAAAACATTTTTAAAAAGGAAAATTTATGTTTAAGAGAAATTAAAATAAAGATTACCAAGATATTGGAAAATGTGGTACGTGTATTATCAGTTATGTTTTCATTAGTTTTCCCCAGAGTACAAAAACATTTCTCAAAACAAATTAAAATAGTAGATATTAAAAAAATCACTCAAACACAAGATTTAAAAATCTCATCAAGAGCCTTGAGAAAATATTTTTTTTCTCATGATGAAGTTACCAAGTGGGAGTAGTTCACTGATTCTTCAGTGTGTTCATCTGCCTCACTGCATACTGCAATGGCTCTCTTAAGAGCTCTTGTTTCTTAAATGGGAAAAAAATGTTAATGCTTGCATAAACTCAGATGTGAAAAATGAGTTTACAAATATTTATTTTTGGTGTGATTATACACTTCAAGACATGTCCTTTTTTTTGCTGTATAAAAATATGGAATCAACATTAAACAAATGAAATACAGAAAGAAAGACAGAAATGCATTACTCTCTTCCTGGGAGTACCTTACTAAATTTACCTTTGTACTCCCAGGTTACCCTGAACTTCTTGGTTAGTGATTTACAAACAATATCCTGATTGTCTCTCAGAATAGATGTTTCCTAATTGCCACTGAGGAAAGAGCTTCTTAGTAGATATATACATGAATATATACATTGTTCTCAGAGGGGAGATACTATTCTCTTCTTCCATTTCATTATGAATTCTCTCTCCTTTCTCGAAACAAACATTTTTGCTAAAGTCTGGGGCCATTTCTCTTCTTCAGAGTGTATTGGAAATCTGAACTTCCTGTCTGAGCATAGGGCTGTCATCTTCAGATTCAGCACCATTGTTAAACCTGGTGAGGGTATGGACAGTTCACTTGATCATCCATATGCCACAGTAAATCTCATTTTAAATATTCAGAGAGAAAAACATTTTTAATAGACACAAGACAAATATTTTGGTTGTGAATAAAAATATCTTTTGGTAAGGCAATAATCAGACCTTTCTTTATATACAGTTTTTACTATTTAAATTTTTACGTAGTTTACCTAAATTAGTAAGCTTAAAGCTTACTAATGTAAGCTTTCTTGCTCTTGATATGTGTCCCTAACTTTTGAAATTATGATATAGGTATATTCTGCTCTGTTTGTTATTTGTTGTTTTCTGTTTTGCTGATAACATCTTTTTAGATTAGGGTAACATCTGGTCAGAGCTAGGAAATCATGGCACATTTATCCCTCTTCGTTAGACTTATTCAAGTCGCATCCTAAACTCCCTTTTCACTTTATCCACTCTCCCCAGGCAATCTCATCCAGGTCCATGGCTTCAATTACCATTTCCATGCATTAATATGCTTTGCTATTTTTATTTTCAACTCAGAGCTCTCCTCTAAGCTCCAGAACGATGTATGTTCAGTTGCCTATTTGGTATCTCCATAAGGACATCTTAAAGTCACTTTAAATTCTACCTATCCCAAACTGAACTTATTACCATTGCCATCTACCCACTGCAAAAAAATAAAAAATAAAAAAAAAATAAGATAGTTTTCTAATTTTGCTGTTGCAAAGTCAAGCAAGCTGGAAATTTGTCATCTTTGAAGGCTTGCCTTTTTCACATGCCATGTTCAATTAATCCATGGCCTGGTCCTGCTGATTTTACTTTCTGACTACCTCTCAAACCAACAAGTTCTCCCTGTTTTCATTGCCACCACCCTAGCTCAAGCTGTCATCATCTTCACCTGGGGAACTGTAAAAACCTCCAAAAATCTTCTATTTTATCACTTGAAAATCTGGGCTGTACTATACTGTACACTAAGCCACTGCTGGGATAATGTTTTTTATAAAATGTAGCTTCTCATGTCAGTGCTGTTTTAAAAAGTAAATAATTTCTCACTAATCTTAGAATAAAGACCAAAATATTTAACACGGCCTTTCAGCTCTGTCTGGTCTTTCTTTGCCCTCTCTCCCTCTCCAATGTCATCTACCACTACACATCCCTTCCTTGCGGTTTTTCAATCTCATCCTTTCTTTGTCAGCATCTCCTCCTCACCATCACCCCCACACACAGCATCCCATTAACTCCTACTCTCTGTCCAGATCTCAGCAAACTCATTACTTCCTCAAAGATGTCACATCTTGCACCATCTTTTGTAGGTCAAATCCCCCTCTTACAAACCCTTAGGGCATCATTACACTTCCCTTTCCTAGGAAAGTTTTATATTTACATTTGCTTGAGTGAATATTTTAAGACATCATCTATACTGGATGATAAGCTCCCTATGAGCAGGCAGTGTCTGCTTTTACTAAATATTGTATCTGGCTTCAGGGATGATTAAGAGTTCGGCTTGTTTGTACTAAAGTTCAATGTCATATTTCTTAATTGGTGATGCTGATCTTCTTCTATTATTTAAGTATCTTTCATCCCTTTGGGCCTCTTTTGAATTTTTATATATCTGTGGATGGTCCTGTTGAATAAGATACTTTTTAAAAATGGACAGGAAGTATATTATTAGTAGTATTTTTTATCATTTGAATTTTATTTTTTGTACCCAGATAAAAATTTTTTTTAGAGCAACACTAATGAATAGGCTATAGTAGTCTTTATTTCCTTGGTGTATTCATTTTGCATCTGGTTTTCAAGGCTGTACTTTGTCATCAGCCATCTGCTTCTTAAGACAGGTCTCCACGTTCTCTAAGGATCTCAACTCTGTCTGTTAAAACTTCCTGAGTATTTTGTTCATTGTCAACCCAACGGATTTGGTTTCACTGTGTTCCCTGGTCTTATTCTAATGATTACGGCTTCCTGATGAACTTTGACTCCCAGGTATCACAGTTTCCCCAAGTCCGCTGATCTTCCTCTAAGTCTTGAGGATACTTCATATCTTTGTTTTCCAGCATGTATAGGAGGTATTTATCTTGCCTCCACCGTTTTAGGAATAAAAGACTAAAGTTTGAAGCAGTGTCGCTAAAAATACTGAACCTCATGAATGAATACATTTCACTTCCTTTGGTCATTTGCTGTTGCCCTTTCAAAAATGTTTCCTCCTTTGCTTTTCAACCACAACAAAAGGAAAGGGACAAACAATAAGGAAAGGGACAAAATGGCAATCTTTAATATCTGTAAATTGTAGCTTAAAATTAAAATGCTGATATTCCAAGAGAAATGTCCTTTTCAGTACTTTTAAATCCTTTGGTATTTTGTGCCCACTATCTGTTGACTGCATAAACATAAGGAGGTTGTTCCATTAGTGATACAGTAGGTCAGATTCTTTGTGGAAGCCTTTTTGTGATTACTTAAAACAGATTTTTAAGTGAATATATCTTTCCCATTAGTGCAAAGAAGTATGTCTACAAAGAAAAATATGAAAATGTAGTACTACATTAAAAATTAAAGCGTCTTCTGAGAAAATTGTTTATAGTTTGCTTCTAGTGCTTTCATCAGGCAGTTGAAAAAACCTACTGTGTGCTGAGCAACATCTCAATGCTGTACGGAATTAAAGATTTAAAAGTCATAATCCTTGTACTCAACATTTTGTTCCAAGCAGAGTATGGAAATATAGTGACTTAGTAGAGAATAATACAAAGTTAATTACCCACAAAAAGAATTTTGAGCTTGAAAATACTAAAATAATGTACTCTAAGATCTTTTTAAAAAGGAAGAAAAGTGAACACAAAGAATTTGTGAGACTTGTTTGAGTTTCTCCAGAACTAGAATTTCAAACCCTCTTGTTGCTCTATTTTAAAAGCTGCATCTTATGTGCTTTAGTGGAAAGTTCACATTCTCTTTTCTGTTATGACTGAGAGAGATCTTTCCAAGAGTCCTCTTTTTAATACCGGAATATTGCCTTGAAAGGGAAATGTCATTGGTGATGCAAATTAAGAAAAATAGACTGGAGACTGGCTCTACTCAGTGTCCTCTGTAGACAGCATCAGCATCACTTGGAAGAAGATTTTTAGAAATGCAAAATTTCAGGCTTTACCCAGACCTTCTGAATTATGATCTTTATTTAAATTTTATGCAAGTTAAAATTTGAAAAGCATATACAACCCTTGATTTAGAGCAGTGGTTCTCAAACTTTAATATGCATTAGAATCACCTGGAGGATGTGTTAAAGCACCAGTTGATGGGCTTCTGCCTCAGAGGTGAGGGCCAGAGGTTAAGCCAGAGCATTTGCAAGCACCCAAGTAATGTCACAGCTGTTGACCTGGGGGCTGGCTGTATTTGGAGAACACTGGTCAAAACAGTGATTCTCAACTCTGATTAAACATTGAAATCTTCTAAGTATTTTAAAAAATACTGGGTCCTAGGCCCCATCTCCTGATAATTAGTTTCAGATGAAACCCAGTCATTTTCTTGAGAAAATCCTCATGATTCTAGTGTGCAAATGGGGTCAAGAACTGCTGTCTAGAAGATGAAAGTCTCTGCATTTTCTATGATTTGCATGGGATCCCATGAACTGACCAACCACCTTCCAAGCAACTCCAGGAGAGTGTCTCCGTTCACACAGATTGCTGCATGCCTCCAGGTCAGAGTTGTGCAGTGTGAAAAGTCTAAGGGGACTGGGTTCCAGGCTTACACCTGTCTTTACTGGCTGTGTGGCCTTGGGTAGGCTGCCTCATCTCTGAGCTTTAGTACTGTATATCTGCTCCATGAAAATAGTAATTTAAATTATTGTGGCCTGTTGTAGTGAGTATTAAATAAAGCATAAAATGACCTGATCATATTAGGAACTTAATAGCTGATAGTGCATAAGTGTGGTGGTTCACTTATTTAAATGGGAGATGAGATGAACATACAATAATACTTAAGTCGTATCATTAATTTTCCCAAATCTGAAAGATTTTGAAAGAATAGACAATATTACAATTATAATGAATGAGTGGAATCTAATGGCAGGTATAACTCGTGAAGAGGCTCAAACAAGGAAGTTTTCCTTTAATATAGTTAATGTTTTCACCATCATTATTTGAAGTCTTCTCAGTTCTATTCAGTACCCAAGGTGGTCATGCCTTTAGTAAATGACTTATTTTATGGTGATATAGAAGGTTTACTACTGATTCTTTATAATTCTTTATGGCAGATGTGTCAACTGGCTGACCATTTATTTCTCCAATTAGGTTAGGAACAAATGAAATGTTTTGTATGGAAAATCCTGTAATTTCTTTAATGCTGAATATTCAAGTGTGCAATAAATGTTTTAATCAAATGCTTTGGCAGATCATTTGGGTTAGGCAATAAGAGTTATTACTCTCTTTCCTATGTAAATACTCTAAGTACATGTTCCTAGAGTATGAGAGCTTTAAGAAGTTTTGGAGAACACTAGTTCAGCCCCCACATTTCACAAATGAGGAAATAGGGAGATCTGCCAGTGGTGAGACTCAGCTTTTCTCAGAAACAGACATGTTTACCTAGACAGTCAATTCTTTATTTATTCCTTTTGCTATTATCATACGTTGACATAGTCTTAAGTTAATCAAGCTTATGTCATATTTGTAAGATGATTTTTTTTCAATATGGAAGTAGGACTTTTTATAATAGGGATAATTTCATTAGGCTAAAGAGGACCAATAATGAATACAAGGAATGTATTTCAAATTACAGTTATCATTTTAATAGTTACTTTGGTTACCTAATAATTCTTATGTGAGTGTTTTTGTGTGTATATACATGTATATGCGTATGTTCATGTGACTGTGTTTGCATCTCTGAGTCTGGATATGTATGTGTGTATAGGAGAATGTTTGTGTGTGTATGTGTCTAAATGCATGTGTGACTGGGTATGTGTGTTTCTGAGCATGTGTATATATGTGAAATTTGTGTTTGTTAGAATGACTAAGTGTGTGTATCCGTGTGAGTGCGTAGGTGTGTGTATACGATGGGAGAACTAGTCCTCATTCCATTCTCCTTGTAATATATATTGTGCTCCACAAATTGCTGCAGCTTTTCCAACTGTTCTTCGTGGTGTCTGGGCTAATAGAAAGTCTGCCACATTTATGACTGCACCCTATTTAAACTGAAAAATTTCTCCCTTTACCTATGGTATTTTTGGTATCAAAGACTCTTTAGTCACTTGTAGACTTAACACCCTTTGAAAATAAAACCTTAATTTCTTTTCTGAGTGTTGCAAAGTAGTCTCTTTTTAGTTCTAAATGAAAAACTGAGTTTGGAAGAGAGATGTACCAAAAAAAGAAATGTTATGATTCTAGCAAGATGACTTACTAAAGCTGTTTTGAATTGCATTAGATACTTTTTTATTCTCCTCCAAGTGTGAAAAAATTTAGAAACTCATGTTTATTCATTTAAAAATAAAAGTCACAAAATTTAAGTGTTGGAAGGACCTGCAGAGCTCCACTTTATCCCTCTTGATCTGAGTTTCTTTCTCCTCTAAAATGAAAGTGTTGAGGTTATTTTTCAAATGTCATCCCTCTTGCTTGCTATCCCCAAAGAATCTCAATTTAGAATTTATGTCCTGGACAGCCAGACGTGCCTGACATGGAATGTGTAACTTGTTTTGTATCTTTAAGTGAAATAATTAGTATGATGTTAACTCTCTTGAAATATTATTACATACTCATTGTTACGCAATAGTTTAGAAAGGCGGCATGCAGCATGCCTGACACTCCAGAAAGGCATTTACTTATCTAGGTACTAAAACATTCTTTATTTATAGTAGAGTCATAAATTATAACATGGAAAAGACCAGAATAAGTGTTCTTTTATAAAAGATGACACCTTGCAATTTAAGGAAGCTTTGCCAACATTCAGTCTCGGGCATTGATAACAAACTTATTGATATTGTCAAGTAGAATATTGATGTCAAATTACTCTAGGAGTAAAGTATAAAATCTTTAACAAAACTGATATCTAATCAAGTGAGCACATTGTCTAAGTTAATAATTCATGACAGTTTTTAGCATGTTTTCAATTTATAGTTATACCCACATCCCTATCCAATGATTAGCCATGGAAAAAATATTTATCTTCTCTTTTCTAAAATTTATTTTATATTTATATTATTGATTTATGTTAAACTTAGTTTATATGTATTTATTATCCAATTATGTCAATGTCAGTGACAACATGACGTTGTCAGTTTAAGAAGTAGGCAGATGATAAGATCTCAGTCACCACTTGTCCACAAATAGGTAAAAGTTATGTTGTATTTATATCTACAAGAAATATAATATTTCTGTCTGGAAGAAAGGCAGAATGAAGAAACAAAGAAAAGAAGAGTGCTGGATTGACAACTGAAAGATAAAACAACAATCAAAAAAAAAAAAGTTGAGAGAATAAACCGAAACATTTGTCCCAAATGACTTCCCTGTACTCATCCACACTGCTTATGTTTTCTGAAGATAGTAGTTTCTGACCCCAGGCCCCCAGTCCTCATAGAAAACTATAAGCTGGTCATAAAGGCACAATTATCCTTTCCTCTAGACCAGGGACTGGAAAATGTTTTCTTAAAGGGACACATAATAAACATTTTAAGCTTCATGGGTCAAGAGGCAAAATCAACGATATTATTTAGATACTTATACAACCATTTAAAAGGTAACCATTAAAAATGTAAAAACCATTTTTAGCTTGTGAGCTCTAAAAAAAACAGGTGGTGGGCTAAATTAATATTTTATTAAGGAATTGGAATTTCAAAATTTTATCTCATATGCAATACATCATCAAAGTTTTATAAAAATTAAATAGGTTAGGACAGACTTAAAAATACTTAAACATCATTTACCCCCAAAACTATTGTTTTTTTTTTCTCATTAAAGGTACTCTTTAAATTAAAAAAGGACACTCAGCTTTAAACTTTGAGAAATTTTTTCCACAGAAAATTTTCATTGTTTTAACTCAGAGTCAATAAGATATAAATCAGAAGATGAACACAGAGTTGATAATAGAGACGATGTAAATAACACTAATAAGGATAATAGAAGATGATGGCAGAGAATTGGATTCAATATCAATACTTCAAAATTTAATTCTCTGATATGAAATTTCTTTAATGTTATATTAATAGTTGATATAATTTTAAAAGTTTCAGAAGAGATAATAAATATTTAACACTCAATGTTGTAAAAATGCATGAAAACCTTATCTAACGGTTGAGATATGTGATATTGGAAGGAGAATGATATATTTGCACCCGGAGATGCAACTGGGGCAAAGAAGTACATTCCTTTCAACACAGAACATATGGGAGGCAAAGACGGTCTTGGCCCATCTTTTTCTGTGCTTTTATCTTAGAATGAATAGAACTTAGCAATATATTTTTTTTTCCATTGGCATTTATGAAATTATGTAGTTTGTCTTAATTAAGAAAATGAAAAGGAACTCGATATTTTTGTGTGAATCCACGTAGGTGGCAAAATATATAAACAAGACAGGGAAAGATGATACACAAGAAAAAACACAGCCTTTTCAAGCAAACTAGAAGTTATAAAACATCATATGCCATGATTTTTTGGTGGAATGTGATGTGCCAAGCTACTCAGATTTTTTAAAAGTCAGCCATCCACTCATTAACCAGTGTCTGTAAGCAGATGTTGGCTTAAGCTGTGGTGCTATTTGGTGTATTCAGGGAAGAAGAGACAGATATCAACTTTTCAAACAGAAAGTAGCTATCTAATATATAAAAAAAGACTTCTTTCCTCATCTTACTTGTCATAGTATGTTACATAAAATGAGGAAACAATGTTAACTGTGTAATGAGACAGGAATACAAAAATGCAAAGAACACACTTTTTCAGCTTTGATACATGCCATTATCTTAGACACGGGTAGCCATTCTAAATTGATGGCAGGATTGTTTTATGCAAACAAGCTGCTTGTGAATTAGAATAATATGAAAGTTAAATAAGTTTGAAAACTTAAAAAAAAAAAGACCCAAAGTCTCCTGAGTGATACTTTTCTGTTTTAAATGGAGATAAGGGACTGTTGGTAATGCAGAGCGACTCAGTGTTTGGGGCTTTTTATCCAACTGTGATATCTAGGGTCTCTTGTTAATGTAAGCACACAAATTTTGGGGTTGCTGATGCTTTTTGATACTTTATATGGTTCTTTTGACAATGGTGCAGGTAGAAGAGCTTCTAAATATTCATTAAAGTCATTATTGCCTATTTCTCAAAAGGAAATGTAATACAGATAATTAAAGAATGGAGATTACATATTTTATTTATTTTAGTGAGAAAAAAATATGTATTATTTCAAGGTGAGAAAAAATAATAGGAGAAAACTACTGCTAATAGAAAGATAAATGCTAGAAATATACAGAGATGGATCATTGATGAAATCACTTTTTGTTTCTAATAGGATTTGTACTTACTCTCTCCTGTTGAATCTTTTCTATGTGTACCCTGATAGATTTTTTAAAAAACTAGTTCAACAGAACTAAACGATTCCAGAAAGATAATAACTTATTTTATTCTTTTAAAAATCTTGCCCAGGAAAGGAATCTCACAAACTCATTGGAGTTAAATTCTCATCTTTTTAAATATTGGTTGCAGCTGTGTTCCTTGGAAAGCTGACGCAGCCTCAAATAACTTCATTAGGGTTTGCTCTCCAGAACAACAACCATATATGGGAAGTGAAGAAAAGCTAAGGGAGAAGAAGAAGATGGAGGAAAGGGAAGAGAAAATGGATTGGGAATGAGAATGAGGAAAAGGGAGGAAAAGGAGGAGAAGGAAGGGGAGTAGAAAGGAAGGTAAGCAGGTTTGGGAGGAGAGAGCAATTGGAGCTGTGATACTGTCTCAGTCAATACTCAATAAGAGAGTTATCTCATACTTCAATGAGGGTGTTGGATCTTTTCACTATCCTATATACTATACTAATAGTTTATACTGTAAACTATATACTATACTCTATATTCCAGATACTATACTCTATATTTTATATTCTATATAATATATATTCTATATGCTATACTAATGTACTGTATACTATTCTATATAGTGTTTTAATTCTATATATTGTGTACTTAGTTTTACTCTATACTATATTAGTGTATATCACATATTACATATTATATATTATATAATACATATTATATATACTGTTACATATTAGTATTGTATACATAACATATACACTATGCTAATATTTATAATACATATGATAGTAATACATAATATGTAATATATATAATACTATATATTACATACTATGTTAATAGTTTAAAATGTATAATTATATATAGTTTATGTTATCTAGTATACTTTATAATTTACACCAGTCATTGAATACTGCTTTCCAAGGAAGAAGGCTTGCAGTTGTGAGAGACAGCTCTCTTTAGTCCAAGGTACTTTTTAAAGGGCAGTTTTTGGAGAGGACTGACAGCTAAGGACAGCAGCTGGAGGAATAAATCCTAAGGTCCTGAAGGAGGATATGCCTCTCATCCACTACAGTTTTAAAATAAAGATTATTTTAAATCCTAATGTAAATTATTTTTATTAAAATAATTTGCATGTTTAAATATGAGAGTACTGAGCAGCTACTTTTTAATGTACAGACTACATATATCAATCACGATGCAGAAAGAGTTCACTAATATAACTAAAAGTAAGATGAACAATCCCAGTCCTTTCTTTTCTAAGCTTAAAAAGCATTTCTCTTGTGTTTCCTTGAATACATTGGTTGAATCTAGAGAAAAAAAAAAAAACAACATTGATTTTGTATAACATTGTTCCAGAGATTATACCAAGAGGACACAATACGTAATAATGCTTGGAAGCCACTGTTATAATTTAACTACCTGGAGGAAGCTAGCTATTCAATAGCACAATATTTTTTCATTTCATACTGGACTGTGGGCAAAAATATGTGTAAGCACATTTTGGAGCATTAAGTGAGATCTCAGGCTATATATTTATTTGAGGAGATGGGTATTAGGCATTTAGGGAAGAATAAAATAATTTATTTTCCTTGAATAAAGAAAATGATTTGGCAATGTAAGAAACAATGAGATGTGCAGGTATATTAATTTTAGGGTACTAGACAAGCTCAGTGACCTCCATCAGTGGCCAAAGGATACTTCATAGGAGCCAGATGAAATAAGGGTGTTTTGTTGACACCTTCATTCATGAGAATATTAAAAAGTCACTGTTTCAATCAATGCATTTCCCTCAATCACACTGGGAATCACATAACAAAGATCTCCAGTCAATTCTGTGATGAAGACATAACTTTCTTTTCATGTGACTATTTTGATAGAATCAACTTGATATATAAGGGCTTGAATTAAATGAAGTCTTCAGAAAAATAGTAAATTCTGATGAATTGGGAAAAGTATTTCAGATTTCAGGACACCTCAGATAGACTAGAGATAAACATGACTTTTAAGTCTGCCCATATGAGAAATGTTAAAAATGTTTTATTTTTGAGGAAACTCAATGAAGTTTTTCCTGATTTATACTTTCAATTAATATATAAATTACTGCCCTGTGCATTGCAAGTTGATGACACCAAGCATTCTTTAGAAGGGCAGGTGTTTTAAGGGGACCTTCTAGTACCAGAAATGGGTAAACCAGAATTATAAAGGATAATCCATCAAGTTATGGGGAATTTTATTGCAAAGAAACAAAATAGGTTCTAAATCTGGTTAGATGAATAAGTGATCTTTAGAAATGATATCTTCAAAAAGACTAGACAAAAAGTAATAATTTACAGGTAAACAGTAGTTTAGTTTTTTGTTCATTGAACTTGTTCTGTGATTTATTTTTTTTTACCAGTGTGAGATAAGAAAATGAGGCTTTCATAAGGACTTGTAGAGGTTATGCTATCCATGCTCTTTCCTCTAGAATAGTCTGAGAGTATCTGGGTAAGACTTTCTCTCATTCTGTAGGCAGAAATAAAATTACTGAACTTTTATAGAAAGGTTGCCCTCTAAATAATCCTTTCAGCTAAAATTACAAGTTCTATAAATCTTGTGCAAAGTGTGAGCTGCTCCTTTACCAGCTGCTAGAATTACTTATGCCCAATAGTGGCAAGCATTTTTTATTCAACATTTTCTCATTGTTGTATTACATTATTTTATTTACTTTAAATGCATAAACAAATGTCTATGTATAAAAGATATGATTACTATTTAAAGCTATTTGTGTCAAATGGCTAATAAGCAATATTATTTTTATAATTATCATAAATACTAAGGGAGTCTTGCCTTTGGGCCCATATAATACAGAACATACAAAATCTTTCTCTCTACTGCTTTACATTTCTGTGTAAGTAAGCAGCATTCTTAAAAACTATGGACTAGAAATTGAAATGTCACTTTCTTCTTCATTGTCTAGCTAACTAGTCTCAGGTCTTAGAATCTGATAAGTTGAAATGAGTCATTAGGTTTTCAGTGAACTTGGATAGGAGAAAAAACCTAATTGTACATTTTCTGCAAGATTTTAAATAAATAACATTTGCTGTCTTAGTCATAGGTGATTTAATTTTTAACACGTGCTTCCAACCTTTAATTTTCTGCAAAGCAGCCACATCAATTATTAATTCATCTATATTTCCTCAAAGCGAGTCAGACGTAAGATTCTTCATAAATATTTGAGAATACTGCTTCAAAATAAACAAAAACTTATACTTAACTTTAATTGGAAGTTTGAGAACCAGTGATTGTAAAAGCAACAAAAAGCAAGACAAATATGCTAAAGAATCCAGAGAAATGAAAAAAAAAAGCAGATGTTAAAAGAACAGGGAGAACAGATTTCAACCATAACCTTCATTGTCTCAGTTTTACAATGTGAATTTCACTCACTGCACATTTAACGAAGTGGATGTGGCCAAATTTAACTCAGGCCTGACTCACAGTAGTACTTAATTTCTGGTAACTTAGTTTTTCTCTTCCTTTCTCACACACAGTGCCATGAATGCTATATATACTCTTTACCATTAATACTAAGTTCCTGAAAGAATAAGTATGTGAATATAGAAAATAGCCTGCATGTAATTAAAATAATAATAGCTCTAACTTTCTTATTATCATTAGCAATACTTCTGAGATAGTGTCATTATGGGTTGAATTGCATCCGTGGCTGCCCTCCTCCAAGCCAAAATATGTTGAAGCCTCTGGCATTTGTGAATGTGACTTTATTTGAAATAACATCTTTGCAGATGTAATCAAGTTCAGATAAGGTCACTGGATTAGTGCAGGCTCGAATGCAATATGATTGGTGTCCCTATAAGAAGAGAAAAACCACACAAAAAAGACATAAAGAATGCCATGTGATGATGCAGCCAGAGATTGGAGTGATGCATCTGTGAGCCAAAGAAGGTCACGTACTATGAGAAACAACAGAAACTAAGGGAAGGCATGGAACAGATTTTCCCCTACAGCCTTCAGAGAAAGCACGGCCCCACTGACACCTAGATTTTAGACTTTTAGCCTTCAGACCTGTGTGAGATGAATTTCCACTGTTTTAAACCATCCAGTTTCAGACACTTTGTTATACAGGAATAAATGTAGATACTGAAAGAAATCCTATTTTTTTCTTTTTTTAAAAAATTATGAAATAAAACATATGTACCATGACGAGAATGTATGCACAGTTTAACAAATAATTATAAAACAAATCTCCATCTGACAATCCTCCAAGTGAGTAAACAAGATATTGCTGCATTTCTAAAAGGCTCTCTGTACCTCTTCATTACCATAGCCTACTCCTTTCCCCCATGGAAAGGAAGTAGCTACTACCTGATAATCATTTGTTAGCTTTTCTTTATATTTCTACCATCTGTTATTATATTATAAACTATATGGTTTAATTTTTATACTGACAAATTTTTAAATGAGGATATATTTGGATGAGACTACCTGATGAACATGAATTTTAGAGCTCTGTTTAGGCACATTCACAAGTTACTAATGAATAAATATAAATTAAAACCAACACTCTATAAAATCATCTTTTAAAATAGTTATGTTCACCAGCCGATTGACTCATTGAACTTATTATTACTAGGGACATATTGAGTGAACTTTATTTTTCAGGAAATTTCTAAAATAGAGGTAAAAATAATGTCAATAATTCCATTTTAACAAAGTGTATAATTTAAAGTAAAACTAAATTATTTTATAGTTATAGTTAATTGTTCCACACATTTATATACACATTGAGTTTGTGAGATTTAGCAATATCCTTTGTAATATAGAACACTTGATGAATATAATGCATTTTACCAGTTTGTAAATTAACTGCATTGATTCATATAAACATGAGTGCATAGTTTTAATATGCTGCACATTTTAATTTTTACTAAATTACTGGGTTTATCTGAATGTGTCTATTTATTGAACTTGCCTGGTCTACACACATAAATTCCTTTTGGGATCGCCATGTATATTTATTGCTAATAGAAGGTAAACAAATCTGTTTTGATTTTATAGACTACTTACTGCCCTATGTATCTAAGCACTGCAATGTGCTATATATGAGGAGGTAAAGGAATTCAAAGTAGTTTACTTTGTTTAGCACTAAATGTTTGTCTGTAGAATCTGTCAGATGTTTTAGAAGCACTGGAGCACAAGTATTGTCTGCTTTCTGCGAAGCTCACAGTCCCCAGGAGAAAGAATGGGTTGGCTACTGATTATAATATTATTATGCATTCTGTAGCCCAAGCAAGTTTAAAGTGCATTTTGCAGTCCAGATAAGAGAGTGATTAGTTCATATACAGAATGGCATGTGAAAAGCCATCCTGTGTCCTGAGGAATAGGAATTTGTAAATAGTAAACTGAAAGGTTAAAGAAGGGCAAAAGTTTATGTCCTGTATTTAATATTTTTAATACCAGGAAATACACTTAATATTTATCTCTAAATATAAATTATCATTATTACCACCTTTGTGCCAGCTTTTAATTGAGCTGGGAAAGTTATTGGAAAGTTACCAACTTCATTGATGATTATTTAGTTAACAGAAAATGTAACTAGCTAATGTGATTCAGTTGACTTGCTCACTATCACAGGCATCACAGTGACTTTTCCTTTTATTTATAGAGACTTATGTTATTATTTCAAGCGTGAAAATATTTAAAATATTTGGTGTGCTTTTAATTTCTATATTTTTGTTGCCAAGGGCTGAGAAAGAAAAGAGAGAGTATATTTGTTCAAGTTGTTAAATTGCTAGAACTAGAATTAGATATTTTGGGTGAGAGTATGAAACAATTTGGAGATGACCTGTCAAAGAAGGCTATGTAGGGGAAACAATTGAGTTAGGTATCAAAGAATGATGGTAGAAGGATGGGGGCAAATGTGATTTTCTTGGAAAGAGTGTAGAATTTTGTAAAAAGGCAGAAGAAAGAGACTGTGGGTACATGGATGTACCCAACAGAGGAAGAAGTGTTAGTGAAGTGAAGGAAGTAGATAGAGCAGCCAGAGACAGAAGCAAGAGCCGCAAGGAATGGGTATCAGCAAAACTGAAGAGGGAAGCAATTTCACGAGAAATTGCAGTATTCAACAGCATTAAGAATCATAACTAGGAAAAACTCATTTGATTTGGTGTCTAGTTATCAGCAGTCTTCCTCATCTCAGTTGACAACAAACCTATCCTAAAGACGTTGGAGCCATCCTTGACTTAGGGCTCCTCTTATAAGGCAGATACCCAATTTATCAGGAAATTCTATTTGCTTGGTCTTCAAAATATATCTATATTTGGACTACTTCTTACCACTATTGTTTTTAAAATGTAAACTAAATATCTTCCTCCATTCCCAATAATTTTAATACTGGTTATTCTACTCTACTATTTTTCCATTGGTACTCTTACCTTCAGCATACTAGATAGTTTCTTCATTTATTACAATGATTGCTTATAATGTTTCCTCTCATAAGAATATGGGTTCTGTGAGGGCAGGGGTTCTCTGCTGTGTACTAAAGGCTTCGAGCACTCAATAAATGTTGAATGAGCAAATGTAGTTTTGTCGTATATTTAACTAAAATTTTATTCAAGTTTATAGTTGGAACTGTATGTTTTAGGCATATAAACCAAATTTAATTTTAGTAAGAATTCAAATATTTTAGTAAAAATAATCTGTTCTGTTATAATACAACAATTCTGTGCTCGAGAATATTCAACATATTCCAGAAATTATAGTCCACACACTACTGCTAGTTTTCATTTTGCTCTCTAATTAAGGACTTTAGCCAAAATTTTAAATTATGGGACTAAAAATAATACTGAAACTAATACTTTATTTAGCATTACTTCTGCACAAAGTGCTTGCCTGGTAAACAAAGAATTTTCAATTTATAAAAAAAAGTACATATATTCAAGGACTCACAATATGTTCTTTGGGAAAGTTCAGCACATGCTGATAAATATGTAGATATTTAAATAATAATGTTATGATGTGAATACATAATTTTTCATTGATGCAAAATATAAATTTGTTCCATTATATTAGTGATTCATATGGAATCTCTTTGTCATAAGATATTTTAAAAATAATTTTTTCACCTTACAAATCCTAATAAGACATTTCAGTCTTTCTTTGATTATGAGTTAAGAAATTAACCTCAGAGTTTCTTCTTTTCTACCCTTTCTTTCTTTTCCATCTCTCCTTTTTCTTTACGTTTGATATTTCCTGCCCCTCTCAACTTTGTTCCACTGAATAGTCAATGCCCACTCTAGAAATGAGCAAATGCAATGACAATGAACTAATGTGCTTAACTTGTCCTGCAGAGTTCACTGCACATTTTGGTTCATCATTATTTTCTACACAGGAATTGTGTTTCTTCATTGAGTATAATTGAATTGACCTCCTACTGAGCAGTATAATTCTCTACTATCTCTAAATCTCTCTTTCTTACATCTAGAAATTATGCCCACATCCATTCTTTAATCATCAGAGGTGACATTCATTCGCAGTTCCCTCATCATTTAAATAATTTCTCCTAAGCTCTGGGGTCCATTTATTTCCTATTGCTTGGACACTTGAAACATTGGTTTATAGAGACTTTAGGAGGCTGTGAGCTGTGACTTTTCTTATGATTTGCATGTGCTAAGCTTAGTGGGTCTGTTAACATCACACCTGGGAGGCACAAACAAATGAAAATAAGATTCAGAACTCTAAGGACATTACTGTTGATAGAAACTAATAAAGAATGCAAAATCAACCTGGCTGAGCAGCACTTAGTCTTCACTTATTTGGATATCGAATCAAGAAAGCATTGGAGCTTAATTTTCTTTCTTCTTTTTTTTTTTTATTGTTGATAAGTTTTACAACCTTTTTAAGCTCTACAACCCAATCTTGATAATTATTAAATATTGCAATTGATTTTGTGTGTGTGTGTGTGTGTGTGTGTGTGTGTGTGTGTGTAATTTTTTTCTGGCTAGAAGCAAACTAAGTGACTCAGTTTAAAAATGATATGAAAATGTACTATTTTTTCCTTTTTATTTTTCTTCTACTTTCACCCTCCCCTCATTTTCTTTTTTATTTCTCTTCCTTTCTTGTTTTCTTTTCTTCTTCCTTTAATTTTTTTCCTCAAAAAATATTTATGTGAATGAAGTAGACTATATCCCAATTTGATACTTCGGCATTTTGTATTTTTAATTTTATCTTTTCTCCAAGAAAACTTTAGAATGAATTTAGCTTTCTGATAAAGACAAAATTATCCCACTTTCTTGAAATATAGTGAAGATCAACAAAATAAACATATGCATGAAATTTTCAGCTGCTTTTAATATAATTTGGCTACAGAAATAAACAAAGATGCTAAATCTTATAGTTAACAGTAGCCTCTACAATTCAAAGCAAATAAGAGAGCAGATCTCTTGTGCACATCATAGAGTAAGAATAATTTTATCTGGCTTATTTCTCCTACCATGATTATCTCGAGGTCCATCTGTGTTGAGTAAGAATATATTTAAAACAAAATTTTTAAAGTGTAAATACAGAAAATGTGTGAAATTTAATATAATTACATGATAGTTGAATTTGCTTTTCTTCCAAGTATGGTGATTATGTTGTGAGAAATTGATAACTCCATTGATGATTGTCAAACTCTCTTTTTTTTAAATTAAAACAGAATAATGCCAACAATTATTTCTTTTTCATTGTGCAATTATTTAATAATTTAAAATAGTTATGTTTCTGTCAAACAACAACTAAAAAGTCCAGTGTAAGAATATATTTTATGAGAATGAAAAAAACAATTTTTTTCTATTCTCTATACACTTTCTTCATATTTTATTTGCTGATGGGAAAATAGAAGTGGAACAGGAAACTGAAGTTAAAAAAAACTAATTTTTGGAAATGTATATTATTTTGAAAACAAGTTAATGAACATAGCTGACTAGATCATACCAGAATTTCAATAGTTCCTCAATAAGTTACTTTTTAACCTAGGAAAGGTTTTTTTTTTTTTGTATGAGATAATAGTCATAAACCTACATGCTCCAGATAGTTGTTTAAGCTTGCTCTCTTCTTTGTCATATGAGAACTGTACATTTTAAAAAAAAGAAACATGACAAGGTCACCAGTCTTATAACTTGTCCATATGCAAATATTCGCTGATGAATTAAAGAGAAAGGTAGACTTGACCTTTAACATGAAGCTCTGATTGAACCAAGTCAGAAACAAAAACCATGTTGTTCTATCTGAATTATTTTAATAATCAGTAGCTATACAAATCTGTTTAATACAATGCCTTAGTCCTTAATTATTTAGGTCCTTATTTGGTAATCTGTATTATTTATCTGTTTTATTGTTGTAATAGCTACATCTGATAATATTTAGATATTGAAAAAAACAAATTTTAGGTAATGCTTATAAGCTATATCTAAATTAAAGGCACAAATCTCAGAAACAAAATTTCTCTTTGTGGGGAGAATATGGGATAGTACACAAAATACTATGTTTTTTTTAAAATTTGCTTTATTTGTATCTTTTTGCTTTAATGTAGTTCTATGTTTATATTTTTTATTGTGACTTTATAAAAACATAAACAGTTAATGTGTTTTCTATTTTCTCATTTAGTTGCCCCACAGGCTTTGCTACAAAAAAAAAAAAATCTTAGAGAAGCAAAACTTCAGGCTTGTTCTAATTTCTTTTTATTTTCCCTCTGTGTAAATCCAAGTCACAATCCAGCAAATAAATCAAAATGATTCTTTTCCTGAACTTTATTATGGTACACTCATAAAATGGTATATTTAATGTCCCTTGTTACTTGCACAATATATGTTGTTAATCAAAGATTTTACTGGTTATATTTCACAATCAAACCTTTAATTGTTTTGCTTGCAAAACTCCAATCCAGATTTTTTTTTTTAAAACTGATAATCATGATGGCAATGAAGTGCTTCTGTGAGGCTTCTTGGAAAGGTATGCAGTGTTTTTCACTGCCTGTATATCTGTTTTTGAAACTTTCTCCACTTTCTTAGAATCAACTCTCTTTTTGAAATCAGAAGCTAATCTGCCCTTCAGGCTCTACTGTCTAATCAAAAGGAATAATCAAAAGATAAAAAAATTTATAAGTTTAGATAAATATAATAAATAATACTTTGTTATTTTAAGCATGGGCAATTTGTATAACAAAAATTATAATTTACCTAATCATAATCATTTAATTAACTTTTTATTGAGAGTCTTGTAATGTGGATGTGAAGACTAATTAGGCAGGAACTCTCCCTTGCAGGAGCCCACAATCTAGTGGAAGTCTCAAAGAGACATATGGACTAATTGTGACAAAACAGCTAAGTAAGTGGCATTGGTGGTATAAAAGTGAACTAGCTCTGAAGCGATTTTTCTGCTTGTTTGGATGTCAAGTGTCAGAGAAAAAAGCATAAAGATTGGAACATTTCAGTATCCGCTTGAAGACAGAGAAAGAGTGGATTACTTGAGGTCACAAAAAGCAGAGTACGTATGGGGTTGACCACAAAGTGACAGCTATTAAGCTTGCATGACTCCTTTGTTGGCATGGGCTCCTCCCAAGGCTCTGTAGCTAAGATTGTATTTGTAACTTTGTTAAAATCACCACCTTCCAAATTGCTAAGGTTCATTTTTCACCTTGGATATATCCTTGTGAGTATGAATGGGGTAGAAGTAAGAAAGGACATGACACAGAGACGGGACAGCCTGTTCTGCCTCTGCTTCAGGCCAGTGCAGTGAAATGCGGCCAGTAGTTGACTTTCTCAGCAGAATGAAAAATACTCAAGTCACACTCTTTGTGATCCAAAGTGTTGAAATTGTTTTCTTCAATTCTTATTGTTCACTTGACCTACTAAGGATGCTGGATGGCAGGGTTTAAAAAGTTTGTTAAGAAGAAGGAGCAAGTTCAGGCCATTTCCAAACATTTTTTTTGCAAGTTCAGGCCATTTCCAAACAGTTGCATATTTATATCTAGATATTATTTATCTATTATTATTATTTAAACATTATTTCTATTTTAATCTCTCACGAGCACCATTTATTTATCTATTCACTCATTCTTCTAATGTTTCTTGAGTGCCTACTGAGTTCATTCTTCTTATTTTCCTTTTATACCTACATTTTAAAACTTCTCTATTTTATTGATATTTATGAGCATTTTAAGAGGGTGTAGGTTATGAGAAAAACTATATTTTATTCTTTAGAGAATATGTGCTCTGCCTGATGTTGCCTCCGTCTGCTGGATGATAATGGTCTTTTTGCTCCACATGATACTTTATCAAGTATTGGAGAACCTTGTCTACACACCTTGGGATAATTGTTCAGATGCCTCATATTTGCATTTGATGTCTTCTCTCCACCCTTTAAAGGGTGGCATCACAAACTGTCCTTTCTTCTCTCTTGTCTAGCACAATGCCTACCTCCCTTTAAGTGATATCTGAAGGAGTTTAAAGACTTACCTAGGAGTACATGAAGATTGAGGTTACCTAAGTGTAAAAACTTCAGATAATGTTTTATACAAGAACATCAGAGAAGGTTTCACAGTGGAGCAAATGGACCAGTGAAGTGATGTAAAACATCTGTGGGAATTTGAACCAGTTCTTAGGTAAATCATTTAATCTTTTTGTGCCTTGATTTTGCCAGCTTTATAATGGTTTATACCACATAACCAATTAACTTTAAGAGTCCAAATGGAAAATTCTGATATTTAGTTGCTAAGTTGAATTTTTAGGGCTGACTAGTATGATTTTTTTTTTTTACATCTTCTTGTCCATCTCTTTTACTCCACAGTTAAACACCTAATAGCTAGGTTGCCCCACAGTTCACTGAGCCATTTTTGTCTATGAATCCAGTAACTTCATCCCTGAGTTATTTATAGAACAGTTTAATTTTAAAAACTGTAGACAAGATGCCAAACTATTAAAATATATTTTTTTTGCTCTTATTTATTTTGAATTGGCAGAGGCATTAGTAAGAACCTTGTCCTTTATAGTAATTTTTCTTATAATAATCCTGGAGCTTTTCAGTTCTTTATCTTCCCTTGGAAAAAGCTGTTTTCAATGCAGAAACAATAGAAAAATTGTCTTTAAATAATTCAGAGGAAATTTATGGGAAAAGTTGTCTATTTAAAGAAAATTGGAAGAAATAATATTAATCAAATCACACTTCATTCATGTACTATTTAAAAAAAGTTTTTATAATAAAGACCAAGTTTCACTGAAAATTTCTTCAATTCTTACTTTCCTCCTATTAAAGATGTTCTTTCTCATCCTCTGAATATACCGTTCATTGAAAGTCAGCTTACAGGAAAGAGGAGAGAGAGATTTTAAAAGATGAATACTTATGGGTAGCTGGGTTATGAGAAGATAGGATTTTTATGAAGGCAAAATTGATAATCTGATCATCTGTTAATGTACTTTGATACAATTTGCAATCTTATTATATTCTACCATGTGTGAATCCATCACAGTTTTACCCGTCTCAAGGTTGGCTGTAGGACACATGCTTTGAGCTATATCATACAAGAGATCAACTATTTCTCACTATGAGTTCCGTGTTAGCACCTGGAAGGGAGTTTATTTATTACTCCACTGGAGAGTCAATTGGCTTACCCTTAAAAAAAATGGGCTTAAAATAGTACCCATATTCTGCTTTATGTCATCAAATATTGGAAAATTCCACAGTTACAGGTGGAATATCTGAAGGATGGAATCAATATCTAGATATAGGAATAGAAATTTAAATGTATTTTAGCTTAGGTCATAACATATCAAGACAACTTTCATATCAAGGTTTTGTTATTGAATGCAGTTATTATAAGTATGTTGAGAGAAGGAAAAAATGTGTCTGTTTTTTTATGTCAGTTTTTGTTCCAGAAAAAGTGAAAATAGCTGATTTATCATTTTCTTTCTTTTTTTTTTTTTTAATAAAAGAAAAAAGGCCTTTATAGTTGAAGTACTGGTGACCTTTCACAAGAATTATGCAGGCAGCCATGCAGGGCTGTTCTAATGGCGATGGTATGGTACAATCAGTTTTACTTGAAGAAGAGCCCTCTGGGTGGCAGGGTAACTAGTTTAATAGCTTTTCAAGAGGACAAATCTGATATAAGACCTTAAAATACACTTTAGGTATTTAAGTATTAAGTGGGAAGGTAGGGGCAACTCCTGTGGCTGCACTGGGGTGGATGAAGACACATTGCAAACACAGGTGGCTGTGACATGCTGCCCTCCCACCTGCACAGAGATTGTCCTGCTTGCCAGCTAGTTTGGGTATATGACAGCTTGCACTAATCTTTTCTTAATACTCACAAGACCCAGGTACACACTCTGTATAAAACTATTTGCCTTAGAAATATATCTGCTCTCTCTTTGTTTTTCATTCCCATTTTTCTCACCTTGTGCCTACTTTACTTCATTAAAATATCCTTTAACGTCACCACTAAAATATTGAGGGTTAATTCTACCTAGAGCCTGGAGAGTTTTGATCTTATCAGTCAATTTCTGGTGTAAAAGCCAGGAGAAAATAGTCTGAATGGAACACTCTCACTGAAATGACTGTGGCTCTAGTTTAAAAAATCTCCAGTCTTGGTGTAAGATGTTGGTCTGCACATGCAAAATAGAAGGATATTATAGCATCATGTTTAAGGGCTCTTTTCTTTGAATAAAAATCACCCAGGTTATGATGCCAGCTTATGATGCTCTTCTTTGCACATCTATTTAACTTCTTCATACTTCAGTCTCTTCATCTAAAACTTAGGGGAAAAGTAGATATCTACCTAATAATTTTTGGTGATTAAATTAAATATTCTAAGTAAATTGGTTAGCACACAGCCTGGCACATAATAAGTTCTCAATAAGTTAAAATTGCTCATCTCTTCTTTTCTGTTTGACCTAATAATCTCTTCTATGGAAATCACAATGGATAATTTCTAAGGTGGTCCATCTATTTGCCAATATCTCACCTTTCCTCTGGAGAGTGTTAAAAACTCTTTACAATCTTTTCAACTCCTTAAAGCGAGACAAGTTGAAATACAAAAAATGGAGAGTATTAAAAACCTTATTCAGTGAATACCAATTCTCCTGGGAAAGTCAGTGCAGAATATCTCTGCATTTACAAATAGAGAGCTGTCACCTCTACTCTCATTAGTGGTAGAACCTAAAACAGCTGCTGGGATCTCACAAGGTAAGTCCCCCTACAAGTTTTATGCTGGTACCTAAGGAATAAGATGTGGTCCTGTATTGTGACCATTCATGCCTTTTTACTTTGACTCCACACCCACACCCAAGATCTGGGAACTAAGTTAGAGAAACTAGACTTCTGTAAATGGAGTTTCTGGTTTAGTCTGATGCCCAGTTTCAGACTCATGCCTATTTTTTGTTTTTGTTTGTTTGTTTGTTTGTTGAGAGTCCTCAGAAAAGTGAAATGAAAATTGAGAAGAAATGGGAAATAGAGTGGATGGCATAAGAGCATCAGAATTAACGCAGTGTAAATTTGGACAATACATAGAAAGGCAAAGTAAAGAACAACCAAGCCTTTACTAATTAGTACGTGAATGTGGGAGAGTGACTAAACTTTGAGGGAGAGGATGGATTTATCCCTCTAATAACACTGTAGTCGCCAAGGAGGGAGTGGGAACTTCATCGTATGACCAAGGTTTATTACTCGGTGCTTCTCAGTGCCAGGAGGCCCTGACTGGCAGGGCTTTTCCATTTCTAATGTCTAAGTTATTCTGGAATTATCACAGAAGAACTTAGAAATCAGAAGCCCCACTTTCTCAGATTTTGCCTGTTAACTCTAGCACGGTGGACTCCAGGATTTTTATCCATTTCCATTTCCCAGAACTGGTAACATCTCAAAACCTGCCTCCTGATCTTCTTCACACTAGGATCTGGCAGTATCCTGAGGTCAGACTATAAGATAAAAAGTACAGTATATCAAATACTTATATTTAAAGAATAAGGAGCCTTGATTTATTATGAAAAACTTCTCCTCTCCCAAGCTCTCTGTAGAAAAAATAATTGTTACTAATTTGAAAATGTCAATTTGGAGCAAAAAGGTGAGAGAACAGGTAAAATTTTTAAAAAGCAGATTATTTCAGAATTTGAATATTTTTCAAAGTCAATATTTAAAATTTTTATTTTAAGTTCAACATGCATTAAACTTAACACTATGGTATTTAGTTGTATTAATTTTAACACATATATTTTTAATACCTCCACCGTAATCAAGATACAGAACCATCAAACCCTCCCCCCAATTCCTTGATCTAGTAACCACGATCTATACCCATTCCTATGGTTTTTCTTTCTTATACTGTCCTATAAATAAACTCATTATGTTCCCTTTGGAAACTGGCTTTTTAAATTAAATATAAAGCTTTTGAGATTCATCATGTTGTGTATATCAGTTTCTCATTCCTTTATGTTGTAGAGTAGTAGTCCATTACAATGAACTACCATTTGTTTATATGTTCACCTGCTGAAGGACACATGGCTGTTACAATTTTAGAGGATTATGAACAGAGCTGTTATAAAAACATTCATGTATAGGATTTGCATGAACATAAGTTTTTTTATTTTTCTAGGTAAACATCTAGGATGAGATTGTCAAGTTATATGTCTTGGTATATACTTGCATATAAATACTTACATATAAAATACTGCCTGCTTCCCCGAAGGGCTATACCTTTTGCATACCCACTAGCAGTGTATAAAATTTAAACTAACTTTAGATTTTTTGCCAGTACTTGGCATTGTCAGATATTTAAAAATTTAGCCATTCTCAAGTGTGCATAGTGGTATCTCATTTTGTTTTAAATTTGCATTTTCCTAATGGCTAATGATGTTAAACATCTTTTCATTCTTTTATTTGCCACTCATGTATCTTCTTTGGTGAAACATCTATTCAATTTTTTTGTCCATTTTTCCATTGGGTTATTTTTGTTTGTTTGTTTGTTTAATTTTGGGGTTTCTTTATATACTGAGTACAAGCTCTTTGGCAGATGGGTGATTTACAAATCTTCTCCCAGTCTGTAGCTTGTCTTTCATTCTCTTAACAGTGACATTCACAGAGCAAAAGTTTGGATATGTCTTAAATTCCCCATCTTCATGGCGTTTATCCCCTACCCTATACCTGAGTGTAAATCTTAAAGGAGCACCCCAGAGACTCAGTAAAAGTGACTAGCAGAGTGAACTACACAATATAAACTAAACCTTCAAGGATAGACATACTTTATTCCTAATTACAGAAGGAAATGATCAGTGGGTAGAAGAGTAGTGTATTCAGCAGTTTCTTTGATTGTAAAATTCTGTTCCGAGACAATGACCAACACTGTGTAAGACTTAAAAAAAAAAGTTTCAAGAACACCTTTTTTATTTCTGCTATTTGTTCTCAGGAGATCAACACATTAATCTTTAAATTGCTGTCACTTACTGAGACTTTTATAACGCAAAATTAATATTTGTCAGCATTCTTTTAGGTTGCTCTGGAGACTAAATGTAGGAGAAAAGGGCATTTTGTCAGGTCTTCACAGGCAAGGCTAAGTGGCAGGAATAAAGTAATTATTGGAATAATTCAATAAAACTCCTCTTTCATTTAATTACTCAAATACATCTTTAGTTTTCTTTCTTTGCTCTGGCCATAGAGATTTCTTTGTCATCTAATTTACTTGTAAAAAATGATGGCCTTTATGTAACTAGTTGAAACTTAAAGTTATTTAATGGTTAAGGTTATTAGACCTTTACAATAATTAGTAGAGAGTCTAATGGCAGTTTTGAAGGTGACTGGAAAAGTATGATGTAATCTCATGTTTTCACACCTTTAATTTTATCCCCTAAAGAAAATATTTCTTGCTCCTAATTTCTAGCCGCCAAAATCTGCACAGACACTGGCAAAATAATCACCTTAACAGCTGCTAGAAAGTTTATAACCGAATGTCAAATGTGTTTTTAAATGTTGAATAAAAAAACACTCATTTTCATTTCAGTTATCACCTAACCTTTCTCTCAGATAATTAATCATTCTGTTGACTAGTTTCCCAAAGAGATCACATGCTATTATCATTCACCACATTTACATTTAGTTAAGAGATAACTGGAATACAAGAGACATCCAACTGTAAACACAAGATTGAATTACAAGCCCTGATATCTAGACAATCTCTATAGTGCCCTCTGACTCTCAGGCCCTGGGACTAAAATAAGTTTTTACTAGGTCTATACAGAAAAATAATTATCCTAAAAAAGAAATGCCTTATATACATTTAACTGAAAAGTTCATTTGTCAATGTAGCAATCTTTCCTAAAATGTTTCTGAAAACAGCTGATCATACAGGTTAAAGCAGGTGTATAATTTTTCCCTCGAAGTTACAGGTGAAAAAAAAAAAGAAATATTTTTCTAAGGTGATTTGAGGGATGCAAATTAATGAAAAGATCTCTGAGATTCTTATAGTACATTTACTACTTGAAGAATTTCCTCTCTTAAAAATTATATTGTAAAATGAGACTACAAATTTTATTTCTTAATTTATTAGTTTTCTAAATTCACCCAACTGCCATTTTCTACAACGGGAAATGGTTATAATGGAAATAATAATCTAATTCTGTCTCTTTTAAAGATAATTATACTTTATATAAAAATTTGCTGAATTCATTTTCTCTAATACTATTTAAAATTTATGTCAACTGAGTTATATGGAGTCAATGAAAGAAGATAGCCAGAAATATATAATTATAAACTGTTCAAAGATTAATCCCAACCCCCTCCTCCAATGAACTCCCACAGACACATGCCCATTTTGCCTGAAGTATCAATTTGTCAGAGAGAAAGGGAGTTTTCTGAGCTTTCTTAAGTGTATAAAATAAATGAAACTTAACAAGTAAGGTCTATTGGTTTGATATTTATAAACTCAAAATAAATATGACAATGAAATGTATATATATATATATATATATATATATATATTCTAAAGTTACAGAGTTGATCTTTTTTAAGTTGTTAAATGTGGTATAGAATTGTTTTAAAATTTTGAATTAGATACATCATTATGATTATTAAGAGCAAGTATAGTTCATAAGGAGCATCTTATTTTCTTCCTTAATATATCCTTACTGGTATGACATTAAAGCATTTTTTACGACTCTTGGATTTTTAAAATAAAACTTTTGCCCTGAAGCCATAAAAATCTTTGAAAAGCCAAGAAAACATAAGTAGTAAACTCTTTGATGTTGCTCTTAGCAATGTCTTTTCAGATATATCTCCTCAAACAAATGTGACTACATCAAACAAAAAAGGTTTTGCATAGTGAAGGAAAGATTGACTAATGTAACAACCTACTTCATGGGAGAAGATATTCACAAACGATGCATCTAATAAGGAGTTAACATGTGAAATACTTAAGGAACTTATACAATTTAACAATAAAAACAATCAAATTAAAAAATGAGTAGAGGACTTAAATAGACATTTTTTTCAAAGAAGACATAGAGATAACCAATAGACATATGAAAGATACTCAACATCACTAATCAAGGAAAATACAAATTAAAAACCACAATGAGATATCACTTCACACCTGACAACTATTATTAAGAAAATCAACAAATAATAAATGCTGGTGAGAATGTAGAAAAAAGGAAACTCGCATATTGTTGGTGGAATTGTAAATTTGAGTAGCCACTGTGGAAAACAGTATAGCGATTCCTCAAAAAATTAAAGATAAAAATTAAGACAGTTTAATATATGCAAACTAAAAAAAACTATGAATAAACACTGTAATCTCATTGGAAAATTTGTTTCTCATAAAGGTATAGATTAAAAAATTTAAAACTGCTTTACATATATATTGAAGTTTAAACATATAAGTAAATGGATGTTGGGTGGTAGGGATCTTGGTTTCTAAATACACTTTGCCAGTAAAAACAACAGACCTCCTTGGAGAAATGACATTCTAGAACAGGACAGGGAAAATTGCAAGGAGCCTAGAGTATCTTTAGTATCACAAAGTAAAAAGTGTTCAGAAAGCAAAGAGATGGGGGCATGTCAAAGACACATGGAAACCAATCCTAAAAAGCCCCCAGTGGCCAGAGCTGGAACAATTTGAGCAACAAAATAATGTAGTAGTATTATTAGCTAGTAATCCAAAGTACACACATGAGTTCATAGTGACAAAAATAAGTGATCTGATAAAGAAATAAATGTGGAAAAGGGCCAAATATTTCTTACAGAATTTTAAATAATACATGTATATACTCTCTACTACAGGAGGTGGAATTTCATTCTCTCTACTTTCGAGAATGCTCTAGACTTTGTGATTCATTTCAAAAAAATGATGTAGAAAATGGGAAGAATGATTGATTTAAGAAACGTGGAAAATGCTACCTTATCCAAGTGATGAACATCAACATCCAAGTGAATTTATGTGGATATTGTGTACTTCTAATATGATGTGATGCAACTCTGTTGCATTCTTTCAAAAAATTTATAACTCCAGTGTGAAGATCAGTTTCATGTGTCAATTTGGCTATTTAAATTTAGAGAGATTCAATCAAACACTAATATAAATGTTTCTATGAAGGTATTCTATAAATGTAATTAACCTCTACAATCAATTGACTTTAAGCAAAGGAGATTATTCTTAATAATCTAAGGGGCCTGACCTGATTCAGTCAGTTGACAGGCTTTAAGAGAAGTGAGTCTACCATGATGGAGAAGAAATTCTGAAATACAGTGCCAGCTCCTGCCTGAGAGTTTCCAGCCTACCCTTCCTAATGGCCTACACAATAGATTTTGTACTCGTCTAGTAGCCCTGACAATCACTAAGCCAAGTCCTTTTTTTCTATCTATCTATCATCTATTATCTATCATCTATCTATCTATCTATCTATCTATCTATCTATCTATCTATCTATCTATCTATCATCTATCATCAATCATCTATCATTTATCATTTATCATTTATCTATGTATTATCATCCATCCAACCATGCATCCATCCATCCATCTATCCATCCATTCATCCTGGTTCTGTTTCTTTGGTGAATACAAACCCAGATTGGGGGACATTTTACAGGTTACCTGGGCAGTCTTTGTAAAGACTTTCAAAGACATAAAACAAAAACAACAACACAAACAAAACAAAACAAAAAAATAAGAGAAGACAGAAACTATCAAAGCACAGAGGAGACTAAGGAAACAGGACTTCAAACACAATGTGGTATCCTGGATTGAATTTTGGAATGAAAACCAGACATTAATGGAAGAATGATGAAATTCAAGTAAAGTTTGTGGTTTAGTAATGTGCCAATGTTTATTTCATATACTATGATAATGTAAGATAATAAAAATGAGTGAAACTGGTTGAGGGCTAAATGGGAACTCTATACTGTTTCTGAAACATTTTTTGGAAATTTAAACTTATTCCAAAGAAAAAGTTTTTCTTTTATATTAAGAAAATAAGCACAGAGGCAAATTTTAACCATATGAAACATATTGGTAGTAATTATTAGGCAAATGGAAATAGATTTAGTGATAGTTGAGGGATCTGGCATTCAATAAAAGATTAGAAAATCTCACTCTATTCCAAAAAAGATTCAATAAAATTATATTTCCACCTGGTCACAGAATTAAAAAAAGCATTGAACGGTGTATATTAAAATACTTTATAAGTATCTAAGCATACAAATGTAATTTACCTTCAAAGAAAGAAAATTCAGTTTGGTCTCTAGTTGTCTGATGCAAAGTGAATGTCAGAAAATAATACTGAGGGTCCAGAAAATTATATGATCTAAGAATATTTTATCTAATCAATACATCACTAAGTAACAGAAATATAATTCTAGGTTTGATAGGGTTAAGAAAATATATTATTCGTCCACATTCTTGAAAAGTTACTTAGTGATACATTTCAGTAGATTGAGAGACAAAGTATAAAAGTGTTAAAAAATATTTTTTTAAATTAAGAACAGAGAAAAGTTTAAAAATATTTTGTTATGAAAACAATTCAAATTTCAAAAATTATTTTTGAAAGAAAAGATACATCATGTGAAGTTAATAATACAATGATAATTTAATGTAATAACAATAAGAACAATCTATATCAAAAACACTAGATTAAATTAACTAAGGCTGAAAATAGGAGTTGGGTGTTGTGTAATGAAGGAGTAAAAATGAGAAAAACTAAGTAGCTTGCTTGTATAGATGAGACCTAAAATAAAATTTCTCACTTGGAACTGGCATTTTATTTCATTTTATTATTATTTTTTAAATTTCTAAAAAAATTATTTATTTTAATTCTTTAATGTCACTACATATTTGACCCCTTTTACCCCATCTACCTTTCTCCTCCCCTCTCCCCAACCCTTTAGTAACCATTAGTATATTGTCTATATCTATAAATTTCTATTTATCTTGTTCATTTGTTGCTTTTAGGTTTATATCCCACATATAAGTGATATCATGTGGTTTTTCAAATTTTTCTGCCTAATTTCACTTAGCATGATTATCTCGAGATCCATCCATGTTGTTGCAAATGGCAGTATTTTATCTATTCTTATGGCGGAATAATATTCCATTGCATATATGTACCACAGCTTCTTTATCCAATCATCTATCATAGGACACTTCTGTTGCTCCCATATCCTGGCCAATGTGAATAAAGCTGCTATGAACATCGGTGTGCAAATATCTTTTTGCACATGAGTTTTCATAACTGGTATTTTAAATAACTATATGATTTAAAGATTTTGTAAAAGGAAACACACAATTAGAATCGGAAGCAAGAAAATTACTTCAAAAATTTTTTATAATTAGAGCATAAAATAGGGTGAATAGAGGTGAACAATGCTAAAATTTGATTTGTTCAGGCAAGCCGAGACCATTCCATACAGGACTATGTAAGTCATATTAATGTGTTTGGACTCCAATGATGTAATTTTTGTTTAAGAAAACATGAAGTAAACATGACCAGTTAGAAGAACTTCAAAGTGATCCAGTTGTAATGATGGTGGCCTGGACTAGGACAATAACAATGGCAGGCAGAGAGGAGTGAGGGTTTTGTAAGCAGCAGAAAATTGAAGTAAATATACTCACCCAAGATTTGAATGGAGGGTTAAGCTAGATGGAGGAATCAGATTTCTGATTCTACTAAATCAAATTTTCCAGTTGATTTTTATACACACTAAGATTTGAACTCCATTAATTAAAATAACTGAAATAATTTCACTATTGGGATCATCCAAGGGAAGGGAACAAAGTGAAAAGAGATAAGGGTCTAGCACAACACCAGTGTTTAACAGAAGTCTAGAAGAAGAGCAGTTCATAAGGAGACTGAATGTCTGTAGCCAGAAATTAAAGAGAAAAACCAGTGCTATTGTGTTGGAAGCCTAAAGGAAGAAATCTACAATCCTAAAGGAATGTAGAAAATTTTTCTTAATATTTGAAGTGCTACCAAGGAGTCAGCAAGATAAGACTGAAAAGGTATTTATTGGATTTAGTAACTCTAGTGAGAACAAGTTTAACAATTATAGAGGGTGAGAAAGGAAGTATGCCAAGAGCCAGCAATGTGTCTTTGAAATCTGTGAAGAGGAGAGTTAAAGAGGAAAGAGTTAAAAAAAATTGCTGAGAAAATCTTGTGGGATAAGAACTAGAACATGGAGTCTACATAGCTCTAATAAAATTCAATACTATTTAATAAAATAAGGAGACAGGAAGAATGAATGTGGGTATAGGTCATTCTGTTTAGGCTACTAAGCTTGAAGAGCAGAGGCACCTGTCTCTTTGTTAATATTTTTTTATAAACAGCACCTTTTGCACTGCAAATCCTTAATCAATACTTATTAAATGAATAAATGGTTAAGGTAGAGGAAGGTGTCAGCTGCTCATCTTCAATTTACCTGTAAAATATTAGTTAACATCTATGATATCCATGATGTCATAGGGGCAGGTGGTGGAGCTGGAAATTGAGCAGAGTGGAAAAGCATTGAAATAGCCCCAGCAGGGAAAAGAAGAGAGAAACACCAGGATTACAGAGAGTCTTTGAAGGCCAGCTGAAGGCAGAGACCATGGAATCATAGTAGTATCTCTTGGACAGCAGTTGATTCTCTCCATCAGCACCCACAGGGAGATAAAGAATACAGCAGCTTGGTCCATTTTTTTCCAAGGCTGGCCTTACAATGAAGATGGGTCTTTGTTAACCTGTGTTACTTCAGGCTTTTCCTATTAAACTAAGGATAAGCCCTCACCTTGCAGTAACATCTCAAATTTAGAATTAATATTCCACCCAGAGACTCACCTCACCAAGATGTATTCTACTTCACAGTAGTCAATGGCTTATTCCATTCGACTTGTCCTCCTAGCAGAAATTTCACACTGGGCTACTTAAATGTAGTTCTGCTATTGCTTGAGGCCCCGTTAACTTCATAACGCCTTTCCCAGTGGGACATACTCTTCTGAACATCTTCTACCAGAATCCCAAGTATCCTCTCAATTTCCCTCTTGCAATCAATTGATTTTCAGTGCAAATAAGTGCTGGATTAGCAACTGTTGTGTAATTTTTTTCCTATCTTTGTATTAGTGAAACTGCTTAACCCTGGTTGCATTCTGTTTCCACCATTCACCCAGAAAGAAATATGTATCAGATCTGCAAGAACAAGCTGCAGCCAGGTTATGTGGTGCCTTTATGCGAATTAGAGAAAGATGCCCTTTCTGTGCAGGTCAATTAGGAGACACATACCCCTGTGGTCTAGCAAAAGTTTAGAAGAGCAGATGGTGCCTTTGTGTTAAGAAGAAAGTATCCTGCCTCTTGGAAAGGGACAGCTCCAAGCCAAGGAACCCACACTCTGTGGCACACAGGTGGGATGTCAGACACACTCACTGCTCTGGCTGGGGCCTTTGTGCAGAGTGGAGGCCCTAATGGTTCATAAACTAATTCATATAAGTTTTACATCTATTGAAGTTTAAAGAGATAATGACTGCAGTGCATCCACAGGAAAGGTCATTTTAATGTGCTCATTTCAGATCATTATTTAAATGTAAAATTCAGGGCTATTTTGTTTCCATACAATATGCTTTATTAAGAAATGGCAATGACAGCATAGCAGTTTTTACAGTCTTATTGCCATATATCACTTCTGTTTTATCCATGCTTTAATGATCAAACTGAGTGTTTTTTGTTCATAAACGTGAAAAGAAAGAGAAAAGTCAAAATACTGTGCAACTAAAAAAGCCCATTGTTCTGAATAATAAGACTGACAGAGAAGGTAAATTGTGCGTCAGAGCACGAATTTATTTAAAGAAGATAAAACACTTTGTTTTCTCAAACTCTCTGATAGAGATACTCAATCAAACCCCAAATCTGAAGTAGCAGGTATTAGATGTCAGATGCATGGGTCACTCATTTATCTCCCCATATCCTTGATAGAACTCAGCTCAGAACTAGGGAAAAGAGTCAGCTGTAATTAAGATGCAAAGACAAAGCCTCAATCCTCTGGGTGTTGACAGCAGTCCCTGAAGTGTTTGTGCATGGCTGAGGAAACGTAATGATGGCGAAAGATTTTAAAGGGGAGAGGACAATAAATAAGGTAAGATATAATATGATTTTCTTTTCATCAATCTCTTGTTTTTCCCTCCAGATATTCTCCAAAGCTTTTAGGAGAATATTTTGAACACGTGAAAAATAGCTCTGTTTTTTTTTTTTTTTTGGCTTTGTTTCGATCCAATGTTTTAATTGATTTAAAACTAATAAGTGAAACTCTTTAAGGCTCAACTTGATGTGTTTCTTTTGAGATTGTCCTAAAATTCAAATATTTATAATTTCCAAAATGCATTAATTTCATACTTATCTTGTGTACCCCTCTCAATGGAGAGAAACAATTTAGACCCCAAATAGGCATTCTTTCTGCAGTGCAATACCAATTCAATTTCAACCATCTGAAAAATTACTCAATTAAAATCTATTTTCTGAATGCAAGTGATTGTTCATCTTGGAATAGTTCTCCTTTTCAGCCTTTTCTGCAGGAGAGCTGATAAGGAGCTGGTTGGGCAGACAACATGTGTGTGTACAAACACATACACTGAAGTAATGTTCCCAGTGTGAATGCCCTAGTCAGAGATTTTGTGTTGATGTTGGATAATCCTCAGGTATTTGAGCTTTTTAAAAAAAGTACAATGTTTATGCATTCGTTATACATTCAGTTAAATCACACTAAATTTCAAATATCCAAGAATTTACAAAATACATTTTAGAGCCGAAATTGGGAGAGCAGTAAGAGCAATTCAATCTTAAATAAAAACTTAATTAATGCCTGCAGGATTCTGGAATGAGTCAGACACAATCTTGGTCTCAAATATTCCACAATCTAGTTGAAAAACTGAGAAAAGGATGCAAATAATTATAATATAAAGCAGGTGAGATGAGTCATGCAGGAGTACAAAGTGAAATGAGTTCAAAAGAAGGAGTGCTGACATCCTTTTGGAACTGCAAAAAATTTCTGAGAAACATTGAAATTTAAGATTGGTTTGAAAGATGAGTAAGATTTTGATGGGCAAAAATATTTCACACATAAGGAATAACATAAGCAAAGGCACAGAGGGGAAAGAACTGTACGGCAGGTGGTTTATTTTGGCTGCAGAGTGGGGTACATGAAAAGTACATTAGGAATGAAAACCAGAATTCACTCTAGCCTGGGAGCAGTGTAGACTAAATTGGAGTAAAGAATTAAATAAATGGGATAGGGGGAGGGTGTAGCTGGGTCCCAAGAAGACTAAAACATCAATCCAAGAGAGAGATTAAGAGGAACTTAGTTATAGTGATAACAGCAGGAAAAGCAAAGAAGGGACATGTGAAAAACTTTCTAAAGAAATGCTGACTAAAAACGGGAGACACATAAAAAGGACCAATGATGATTGCGATCAGATCTGGATGCCAAGAGGTGTTGTCAAACAGCAGAGACAAGAAGAGGAATTGGTTGTGGAGAAAACAAAACCTTTCTGTTTCGAGATTTGGTTCATTTGAATATTTGGTGAGATGGTCAGGAGTAGGGAGTCTCTTTCTTACTGACACATTCATCTGTCATTGTTGCTGTAGATATAAATTTTGGTGTCAGTGCTTAATGATGGAAGTTTAGATGGGAAAACATAGGGCACTACAGGAGAGAGAAAGGCAAGGGGAAAAATTCAAAAGGAATATTAGGTATTGAAAATGTTAAATCGTTTAGAGAAATTGGGAAACATGGGGCTATTTTTGGTGCTTAGAGGATCACTGACAACAGTGAAGAGAACTTCCAGTACAAAGCTGGGAGTGGAATTCAGAAGGAAAAGTCCTGAGTGAGGAGAGACTAATAAAAGAGAGGAACAGAGATCTCCATCTGGAGTAAAGCTTTTTTCGAGACTTGAACCGTGACGTGTTGTGAAGATGACCCAAACTGCGTTTGAGTGACCAACCATCCCAGTTTGCCCAGGAGGGCCCTATTTTGGTACTGAAAGACTGCATCCCAGCTAAGTTTTCTCAGCTCTGGGTAAACTGGATAGTTGACCATCCTACAACTCTTATTTTGACATTTGTCACTTAGTAAGTTTTTAGTATTTAAGTGAATGAAAAAAAGGTTTATGGCAGCTCACCAGTTCTGAGGCTTGGTTCCTTAATTTTGTAAAATGAGGTTAGTAACATCTGTAGTAGCCAGCACATAAGATTTATTTTGACAACCAAATGAAATAATGTATATAAGAATACTTTTAAAAATTTATATAAATATGTACAAATATAGGATAATTTTTATTAATTTTTACATATGCTTGACTTATACAAAAAAGGATACTATCATTTGTTGAAATTTTCACTACTGTCTTTTTTTTTTTTGTCAACTAACCTCTCATTGCCAGTGATCTGACATTGGCATTGAAATTAGTAATTAATTTTGTTTATATGGCACACAACACCCAAGAGCCTCTAGGCACCTAGCCAAATACTTTTTTAAATATAGTCATTAAATGAAGGAAAAGAGCCAAGTAAATTCCTAAACCATCAAGTGACAAAAAGAGCAACTGGCAAATGAAAAAAAAAAAAGGGTGGTGGTGGTGGAATTAAAGATAAATATCAATTGAGAGAATTTCATCCACTACCTAGGGACAAAAATTGCACTCCAACTTAACAGAAATTTGGTTGTCTAAAGTTATCTACTCATTCTCTTGACTTCTGGATAAAAGAGTCCCTGACTCAGATTTTTCACAAAAATTCCAACTTTTTATTTATTAAAAATACTATTAAGCTTTTTAAATTTTTTTTCACCTATCATCAAATTCTCATGTTAAAGCTGGAAGAAACCTTGGAGATCATCTCATTCCACCTTCTAATCTGATGGGTGATTTTTTGTAGAGAGAACTCTGAGTAATATTTTATTAACATTTGTAAACAAAAGTTAAATGAACATAGTTTGACTAAGTGAAGGGAACACTCCCCCATGATTTAGGAACTCTTTGCAGTTTTCTGCCTGGCTTATTTCAGGATATAAGTAAGGAATGGATCAGGATCTTTGACCAGACGCTATCGATCCCTTCATCTACATGCCTGTTCTCTCCTCCCTGCTAGACAGAACCACAATCTCATGACCCTGTGATATTCTGACTCAATTTGACTCCCCATGAACTGTACTATAAAGACTTTTGTTATATTATTTACTTTACTTTCCTTGCCTTTTCTCAGCTCTCATTGCTTTTTTTTTTATTAATAGAAAAAAATATTTCTAGACGTAGTAGAGGTGATATGATTCAGAGGAATATTACTTAAGGACTTATTTTTTTTTCTACAAGAAATTCAGTATACTTTAACTTTCATGTGTTATCCCACTGAAGATTTCCCTGGCAGACACCCTGTGTTTAAAGGGTCCTCTACATCTCAAGTTCTATTTCCACAGCCACAAAAGAATTTCTGAAATTAGACCTTCTTCACAAATAAGTTATTGGATAATTTGCAGAATAATTATTCTTTCTAATATCCAAAATTCTCTAACACTACTGTACTATGCTAACAGGTTTTAATAAATTATATGCACAAATTTGACCAGACTAAACACATTGTGAGATGTTTATCCTACATGAACCCCTGTTATATAATGTCTGATTCTCTAATTGTAACAAACCAAATTATAACTTTAATATGTCAACATTTGATATTATTAGCAAGGGTATCTTATTTACTACAGTATTTATTTCATGCATATATAACTTGTCATGACTAGCTTGTGTCAAACTCTTCTCTTTCCCTAGTAAATTCTTAAATCTTTAATTTATAAGGGTATTGGTTGCTAAGAATACCTTAAAATGTTACTGCTTCCAAAGTGCTGATACTCAAAGAAGATGGAGACCATGAGGGTAACTGTGTGGGATTGCATATTAAATTCTGAAAGATGAAGCACCAGTGTGCTGAGAGGACGGGTGCTGGGGTGCAAGGAGCTCTGATGTGGCATCAAAAGACCTAAGTTCACTTCTCAATCAAATTCTTATTAGGGATTTGATTTTTAAGTGATTTACCTTGCTAAGCCTAAGCATTATTATCATAAAATAGAAAAATATGTTTTACAGATGAAGCAGATAAAAACATATTGTAAAAAATTATAAAGCAATGCTCAAATGCCATATATATATATAGCTTCTTTTTGAACTTCCCATAATGCCTCTCTAGGTGTTCATTAAATACTTTTCAGTAAATGATGACATAAAATGTCTACAGCAGTTAAAATATAATTATTTCTTATGATTAGTCACTTTTGGAAAGCTACCTATATTTTCATTAAATTTTATTTCTTAACAGAGTACCAGAAATTCAATTATTTGGACTTCTTTCCCTTGGATATCTAAACTTAAACATTTCAAATAAATCTCACAAGCTAAGTACAAGACTACCTTGCAATATTGGCCATAGATTTATAAAACATGATTGTATTTCATTCTCCAAATCTACTTTACAGCTTAGTAACATGTTGTTTTTTTCCCCCCATCACAAAGAAAAATTTTAGTCAAAATCCAGCTGCGTTGTTCATGTAGTATTCTCTCAGCCAAAATTTGGTCCATAGGGTTTGAATCTTTTACTTTTTTAAGTAAAAAAAAACAAATAAGCAAAAAGTTTTTATAATTTTTTTTCTAAAATATATACAATTTATTCTGCTCTTTTTTTTTCCTTTGCAAAATATTGACTGTGAGGGCATGTTCTGGATGCATTCAAAGAAGATTGTTATTTTTAAGCTTCTTAGAAAAATTACTTCGTATTTTCTGGGAATTATTTTAAGGGATTTATTATACTAATTTTATTAAATAAAGTTAAAATATACATTTGATTTTACACTTGATAAAATACAGTACCAAGATAGATTTAGATATTTTCCTCAATGTAAATACATCCCCTCAAAGTCTTTAGTGTCTGTTTTTGTCTTTCTTCACACACTTGCTCCAAAAGGTATTGAATTTTTACAAATAAATAAAGTTCTCTCTATGTTAATTCCAGTTCCTGGACCAAAACTCCTTTAAAATATAAATTGCCCTAGGATGTTTGGTTTTTTTTTTTTTGAAATCAAAGACTTCTTTCTAATCCTATATTAATAATCATGCTGAGTAAAATGCATTTTAGTCAATTCATCTCCTACAGAAAAAGGAAGGATTTAGTTGATATGTTCTGGCTTTGACTTCATGACTAGAGGTAATCAGAACCAATTCCACCAGACCAGATCCTAGACTTCACATCATAGGCATCATTCTCACATCTGATCACAATCTTCTGCCTTCCATATCCTCTTCCTCCTCCTCCTCCTTTTACTTTTTTTTTTTTTTGCATTATTATTGAATGTGGTGGCAGATGGCATGTCTCTCAGTGAAATCAAAGACATATGGCAAGCTGTCTTCAACAGTTCTGTGCCACCTAAGTTGCAGTATTTATATTTCAAAAGAAAAAATTATTTAGCTTATAATACCATGGCTTGAGTGTAGTTACAAATGAGAACTTAATTCCCAAATGCCATGCATTCTGAAGTTTCTAAAAGATTGTATAGAAATCCCCTCTTGAGTGTAATGAGCAGTCAAGTTTAAAAAGGTAGAAATGTTCTTAGATGAATTTGACAATTCTAAGAACAAGGTCAAAAAGAAAGTTTTTTTAAAAGTCTTCTTAATAGGTTTGATAGCTTGGGAAAGAATATGAAATTTTAAAACAATGTTATTTATTTTTAAGAAAACAGAATATTCATTTTACATGCTAAATCTTTTGCCATTTCCTTTTTTATTCTTCTCTATTCATTAAATTATATGCAAAGATTGGAAACTAGGGGTTAAAAAAATGCCTTACGTTATTTGTATGTACACTTCATTAATTCAATGTAAATAATTATTTTAGAGTATAGTGATTAAATAAAACAACAATAAAAATTCTAGCAGAACTTCTACTCGGTATTTTTTTTATAACACAGTAAACTTATGTCTTTCCAGAAGACTTAATGTTAACTCACACCATCTTCTCTCTAGAGCCCACATTTTTGCATGCAGAAAATCAGCACCATGCAACAGGGACAGCTGCTGTGATAGCAACCCTGTAATTGTCCTGGGCTGAACTCCCAGGGGAGTAAAAGAGATGAAGTAGAGAAACGAAACAACACCAAAGCTCAGAGAGACTCCATTTTTCTGAGTACCTCAACAATTAAAATCTGGGCGGTGCCTTTATCTGGCTTCAGAGTTAATATTTGCCCTTTTATTAAGTAAAAGAATATTGCTATTTTATTTCCTCTGCATCTACATTTTTCATCTTAATGGAAGTATTATTTGTTAACAAGTCTTATGGCTTTTGTAGAGCAAATCTCTGAACTCAAACTGTTACATCATGACATATTCCCACAAGGCAAATTGATAATTGTTTCTTTTTCTCTGCCTTAAAGTTGATGAAGCCACCAGATACTACTAATAATATTAACATTTCCCCCTTCTTTTCCATGTTAGGTTTCTGTTACTTTTATTAAATGCTATGCAGTTATTTCTTGTAAGATTCATTATGTTTACCTTTATGCATCACAATAGTGAAGCTAAAACCCTAAAACAGCAACTTGATAGAAATTATATGTAAAGTGTCACTTTTCCTAGTACTACAGTGTTATTTATCTACACCTCCTATTTGCTGTTTGTTGTACCATTTAGATATAGTAAGGGTGTGCAAAAACACCTTTATTTAGGATGGTATATTTGTTACTCTAAAATTTCTTGGCTGCTGAAAAAGATCCAGGAGTTGACATACAGCACAATGTCTCTGGTGTCTGTTAAGTCTCCCCTTGCCCAAATCTTGGCATGTACTGGATTAGACTCTTTTCTTTGTGTGTGAACTAGAATTACTTACACTGACGTTCTGTCTTGTTATGATAAACCCTGATGTACATAGTTGGAGCATGTACTTGTTCATCTTAATAAACTTTAAAAAATGGCTATTTGAAACTTATTAATATTCTTGTAGCATCATGATTAAAAGCATATAATCTGAAGCTAATTGTCATTATATCATGGGTTCTTCGTTTATTAGCTTTAAGATTTTAGGCAAGTTACTTGTCCTCTTTGTGCTTCAGTTTTACCACTTATATAATGGGAATAATAACAATACTTTATAGTTATTCGAAATATTAAAAGAATTGATGCATATACAGCACTTAGAACAGTGCCTAACACATTGTAAACACTAAATACAAATTACCGTTTTACTTTTTAAATACAGCATAGAAGGCAGAGAAATATGATTCAGTGCTTATGGATCATTACTCTATTATAAGTGTTTTCTTGCCTCTGTAATTAATATGCCATTTGAGCAAATAAATCATTTAGCTTCTCTGAGCCTTCCATTTCTGACCTGTGCAATGGGGAGAATAACAGTTACTTTAGATGTATTATTGTGGCTATTAGAACTAGTCCCTGGCACAAAGTAAGCACTCAATAAATGTTTTAGTAGTTGTTACTCATTTGCTAAGCCCAATTCTCTCTAATACACTGATTTCAGATGTAAAAATATGTTTGAAAATATCCTTTCTGTATCTCTGTTGAGGGATATATTTAGAAAAATTAAGAAATATGGAGTAACTGATTAAGCTAATATTGCATCTCTTTATCAGTCTGTCCTGGCTACACATGAGAAAACTCAGGCCAAATTCTTTAGCTCAAAATTCAGACTGGTGCCAAGGGGAGCCATCATCCCTGATGTGGGCTAAGTGCGGTTAATGTTGATTCACATATGGTTTTCTTTTCACTAAATGAGATTATTCTTTTTAAACTGCTGTGTTCTCAAGGTCAATGAAAACTTTGATCTTCTTCCGCAGGTGTGCCTGTTCTTAGGGAGGCAGGATTCAGATGATTTAAGGTAGTTGAATTCCAGTCCTTATTTTGGAAGCAGGGAATAAAATTAACTAAATAAAATACCTTTTCTCAATTTTAAAATTAAAAGAATTTAAATGTGCAAATATAAATTTTTATTGACATAATTTAGGAAACTTTTGTCTAAAAAATAGAACAAAAATAAATAAAGTATATCCAGTATATGTTAGCTGACATTGCTATGTATCGTATAGCATGGGACAGTTTTTCCTGCTATGTGTCACATTTTACAAGTACATTGACGTTTAGTTTCCATGTATTTACTAATGAAAAAAATATCAATTTTTTGCCTTTTCCTTTTGAAACTCTATTTCCATCCTTTTTTTTTTTTTTGGCTTATGTAAAACTTCTACCTTGAAGAACAGACATGTTTTTAATAGTCTACTTACTCAGCAGTTTTAATTAAGATGATTTGGTTACATTGAGCAAAAATGAGCAAGAGTCACAGAATTATATTTTATGTGTACGTCAGCTGAAAGCTTTAGTAATTTCAAATTAAAACCCTTAAGTTGGCTTATGTGACCCCTCATCCTCCTCCACTCAAAAAAACAAGAAAAGTAAAACACATGCACATATGCATGTACAGCTAAAGAAAGTCCTTTTCTCTTTCTTTCTGTCTTTTTCTTTTTTACCATATTTTTCTTCCTTTTTCTTTTTCAAGTAACATATCTCAACTGTTTTATATTTCTAAATAAGTCAGAATGATGCCAAGGGAAATATAATTTTCAATGTGCTATAAAGGTTGATTGCAAAACAAAATTGTGATTTTGATAACCTATTTTACCTAGAAGGATATTAGTCAAATAGTAAAATATTAAATTAAATTTATAAAATAATTTAGTTTTTCAAGATATTTTATGTTGATTTGCTGATTCTGTGCTACCTTTTTATGATAAGTATTGCTACCCCAGATCCAGATACCAATGGATTTGGGGTGGTCTTCCTCAAAGGGTGGGCTGGTGACTGCTGCATCAGAATCATCAGGCCTCTTGTTGAAAATGCAAGTTCTGGGACTCCACATGGGACCAATGAAATCTGATTTTCTGAAGGCTAAGCCCCAGAAGCATGTATGTTCAACAAAACTTCAGATAATTCTTGTGCATACTGAAGTTTGAGAAGAAATGGGTTAGTATCCGTATCTTCACCTTCTTGAGTTCTTAAATTACAACATAAAGCTAGTTATCAAAAGATGTAGACACTTGCCAGCACAATGAATCTCATCACTGGCTACACATTAGAATAACCTAGAAAGCTTTCTAAAAATGTCATTACCTGCACCTATACCTGAAAGGGTTAAGAAAGATGGCTCTAATCCTGATACAATGTTTAGTAATAAAATATGCAGTGGTTTGTATTATCCTCTTTTTAAGTCATGGCTAAATTTTTAATCTTCATTCTGACTAGACCTACATATCTTTTTATTCGAGAGTATGTATCTCCCCAAATAATAATGCTAGGCACATAAGAATAGTTCAAATAATATTCTTTGCATTATAGAGATTGGACTGGAAAGAAGAAAATAATGAGATAATGAGTGTGAGATTAAGCAATTCCTTAAAAATCATGGTGTCCTGTAGGATACTGAACAAGATCAAAAGAGGAAAGCTGACTCACTAGACAGGGGTATGGAAATTGAGAGGATGTGATGAGCTTGAAAGCTATGGCTCAGTGAAGGTTTATTTCGTACCCACGAGACTGTAGAAAAGGGTTGTGGTCATTACTGCTAAGGCCAGTGGGGGGCTATTCAGCACCCTGAGGGGACAGATACACTGTGCATGCCAGCCACCTAAGCTTGTTCTGCGGTTGGTGATGGGAGACGGAATTTACAACTGCCAATGGGCATAAACAGTCCACTATTCTGACTACTTTTTTAAATATAGCAATCTGCTTTTAAAAATACTGGCTTTTTCATTAAAAAACTGATATTTTAACTAGCAATGACCTATTGCAGGTGCTTAAATAAATTTTTCTGTGTGTTTATTTTAATTTTAAAAGATCTTTTTTCTGAGTTTCTCCAAACGTTTTACCTTTTATTTCTTGTTGCTTAGTCTGTAAGTGGAAGCTTTTAAAAGTTCCCAGCAAGACAATCTGTAGATTACAGATGTCCCTAGATGCCTTTATTCTTCGAGAGATGTGGCTCTTAGAATTGTATGTTCTGTGGAAAAGGCATTGACTAAGCTAGCTGATTTTAGCTAGAGTAAGAATTAAGATGATTGAGTGTTAATAAATTAAAATTAGGAATGGTTGGTGTTGATTACAATGTGGGATAGCTACCTAACGGCAAACTAAAGAAATACTTTTGAGAATGTGAGCAAAAGGCTAAATATCAATTCTAGGATGGATTACTTATTAATTTGGGGGGATATAAGATTATTTTATTTTAGTGGTATTTATAAGACTGTCCTGGTGCAAATTGTGAATTGGCAAGCAAGGGGATATGATTCAAATATTAAGCAGAAGAACATAGATATTTTTCATGGTTATTCAAATAGGGTGGAAGAAAGGCATTACTTAGTGGCATAGATATAGTCGAAAACACTATTGTATGTATATAATAAAGTTACATTGAAAGAAGTTGAGCTACAAAACACCTCCAGTAAATTTAAGTGAGAATTAACAGAGAAGCTGAAGAAAAACACTTCAGTCTTATGGTCTGTATGTCAGCATAGATACACAGAGTGTGATAATGTGAGAACTAAATAGTAAACTTGAATTTTTGATACAACTGGATAAGTTTATTCTGATAAAAATTACTGAGTCAAGTTGACTTATAATTGATATAATTGATTAGAATAGCAAAAAATATAGAGGAGAAGATTCTCAAAAGAAACTAAAAATGCAAGGAAGAAATTTACTTTCCTGGACACATCCATAATTATGATGGCTTATTTTTCTTCTTTTGCTCTCACTTCAAAAGTAAAGATCACTTGAAAATTTTCCTTTGTGGAATACAAGAACAAGTAATCAGAAAAAGATATACCTCTTAAGGTAATCAATACTAAGCATTTACAAATTTAGTATTTCAGTGTGCACTTTATAAAACAAATAAGTTAAAATCAAATCTAGTCATTTGTTGGGTACAAATATTTAATCACACTGTGTGTATAATTTTGTATAAACTGTTCCTGAAGAAGATGTGATCAATTTAGAGTCTGAAACTTTTAGGTTTGGTATTAAAGCTTCAAAACAAAAAAGCTTGCATTTTAGTACAATACACATAAAACCTTGCCTGACCTCCCTCCCCCAGGACTCCAGTTTATGATATTTCTTGTGGCTCTATCTATTGTGTAAATACCACATAATTATCTCTTCTCTGCAGTAGGAAGGAAAGACTTAGCCAAGCTTCACTTTAAGAAGTAAGATGGAAACTACAGCCAAGTCACCCATTTGCACAGAATAGTGTGAGTTGAAGCTTTACCTACATTTCAAATAGAAGGGAGTGATTCCTTGTTCAGGGAAGTGGTATCTTAAAGTTATGTCATCTGTATTTGTTACTTGTGAAAATATAACAAAAATCTGGCTCCTTTCTTCTTCTGTTTTTCTCCTTTGATCTTAACTCAACACTAATTTCCTCTGAAATAAACATTACATTGAGAAGAAGTGCTTTCTTCTTCTTCTTCTTCTTCTTCTTCTTCTTCTTCTTCTTCTTCTTCTTCTTCTTCTTCTTCTTCTTCTTCTTCCTCTTCTCTCTTTCTTTTTTTTAATGCAGGATTTGGCATCTGGATGCTTTAAGCTGCCAGGTGCATCCCCATGTAGAACCACAGCTATTCTCTCTGATAACTGGAGAAAAAAAAGGAAGAAGGAACTAGACATTTGGAGGACACAAGAGACAATGCACTGCTATTATTATAATTATATGGGGCTGCTGATTTATATTGTAATTACAATATAATATTTTTTAAAAGTTCATGGTATCTATGAAAAAATATTGAGTATGTTATTTTGAACAGTGCTAAAGGTTACCAAGAAAAGCAATGCTTAGGCATATAAACCAGGAAAGTGGAAACAATGATGATTGCCACAGTTTCTGAAGCTCTACTTTAAAGTCAATCTAGTTGAAAGATGAATAAAACAAGGAGTGAAAATTATATATGTTTTTAGTTAATCTGTTATAATATCATTCTTTTTATGATCACTTTCCCTCATAAGAGATTTTTATTTGAACATTTTTCTACATAAATATATTATTTTTTAAGTGTACAGTTTTAAAAATATAATTTTACCAGTAAGTTATCATTGCTTTGGGTTCATATCTGCATTTATTTAAAATTTGATAATTGTAGACAACTATATTAGGTTATATTAAAAAATCAAAGTTAAAGTATTTTAAAAAACATATCTAGTTTATATGGATCAGTCATGATATGCATGTAGATTTCATCAATATATTACTATTGTTAATCAATATATTATTACAGTTAATCTAGGCTAACATATCATTATCATAACAACATGAGCAAACAGATGGCTGATTTAGCAGATTGTCTTAAGGCAATACTATATTAATCAATATGATTACGAGTATGGATTTGTAGAAGATTTTTTTATTCAGAGTTCACACAATGGCCAATATTTTAATTTAAAGCACATTTCACAATTTTTAAAATACATACTTATCACATTAGAATATACAAATGTTACATCTAACTGTTATGTTTTTAATGATAAAATGTTAAATCAATATCTAAAGTATGTTGGAAGATACTAGAAATGTAAAATTAAATCCACCCTTAGTTACACTGTTTACATGTAAATATTCAATCATTCAATAATTTTTGAGAGGCTTCTATATACTTGGCACTGTTCTCAGGAAGCTTATACTCTAGTGAAAGTGATAGGGAATAAACCATAAATAGTCCAGTAGGTAATGGTTATTATCAAGAAAACTAAAGAAAGATGGGGAGAAAAGTAATGGGTGAGAACACTATATCAGAAGCCTCTGTTGGGAAACCTCTTCATTAAAGTCACACCTTTTAAGCAAAGATTTGAACAAAGTGAGAGATTAGAACATACAACTAACTATCTTGGACAGAAGTATTCCAAGTTAACTTGAAATAAGAGGTAGTAGTCTCTTGTGGGCAAATTACTATATTTGTTTATTAAAAAGATATTTATTGAGCACTACTAAGTTTTAGAGACTGGGCTCAGCAGAAGGGTTGCAAGATTTAATAAGATATACCACCTGTCATCAAAGTATTTATAAAAAAACATAAAAAGGTAATTGTAACAAAATTGCTAATTGCTATGATTAGGACTATGCATGGGGCATTTAGGTACAATTTCTATATTTTATCTTAAACTATTAACAATCATATGACTCCCTTCTCTAATTTGTCTTTACCGAAGACCTCTAATAACATGGTTATATAATCAGGAGGACTGGGCCAAATTCTGGCTCTAGTATTGTATTAGGATGTTTTTTGTTGCATTAATAGAAATCCAACTTTAGTTTTAACAAGAGAGATATTGATTAACTTTTACTATTGATAAATCTGAGGATTTGCATTAGCTTCAGCTAATCCCAGTTTAGCAGGTATTATAAAATTCACTTTCTTACCATTTCTCAACTCTGCTTTTCTAAATATTGACTTCCACAACAGGCTGTACTTATATAATGACAAAAAAGTCACTAGTACACTAAATATATGTGACTCATAACAATCACTATCATAAAAGCAGAGAGATCAACTATCTCTCAGCATCCATATCCACTGTCCTGGCCTCTGGTCCTGCAAGAATCACATGGTCACTCTGACTATTCATTCTGATGACTTATCCACATTTGCTAGGTTAGGTTAAGGACAAACAGGGTTACGTTAGTGTCAAATCTACCAGAATTTTATCCAATATGGAAGGGACAATAGAAAAATGGTTCTACTACCAGAAGAAAGCAAAGAATAGTGTTCTGGCAAAGACAAAAAAAAAAGTCTACTACAGATAGATTATTTTTATGACTTTAGTCAAATTATATCACTTCCCTGAGTCCCAGTTTCATTATACATAAAAGCACCAATCTCATTGTATCAAGTTAAAGTAGTGTGTGTAACAAAGTTAAACATATAGAAAAAAATGCTTAATAAATAACTATGTCATCATTATCACTAATGATAAACAAATGGTACATGATTTGTAGCCAGTTTTGGCTAGTGGAGACCAAAATGTCAGGAAAGGTGGATAGACTCTTCCCCTGAAAATAAAACAAAGTGACAAGGCCAGCTGGAGTCTGGAAACTGTGAATTCTACTAAGAACCCATCCTCTTTGGTTACAAGGAGCCATTCATTTGTACAATGGAGCTCTGAATGGAATTTACGCCTAAAAGATCAGGGAGATAGTTGCTACTTCTTAAATATACTAAGAAACAACATTTTAGTGACTTAGAATGCAGATTCTCTCTGTAACATTTATATTCATTTAAATTAATAAAATAAACTATAATAAAACACACTTCCCTGCTAGGATACTCTGAAATTATTTTCATTTTGAATGAACCATAAATGTGGTATTTTTACATTTCCTGACTTCACTCTTGGGCAGATATGATTGCTCACCACTGCTCTAGGCCAAGGGTTACAAAGCATGGACTATAGACTAAATTTTCTTTTGGTTTTTCAGTCCTTTCAGTTTTTGTATGGGTCCCAAACTAAATATGGTTTTTACATTTTTACTAGCCTTTTTAGAAAAAGTTTTCTGACTCAGTTTCAAGATTTTATTTTCTCCAAGAATTTTATTCTCCTTTAACACTTACTATCCACATCTTATTAAGCAGCATAATTTATGTTATCTGTGCTATTCCTGGCAATTAATACAAAAGGGTGTCTCTGAATGTGGAAGAAATTTTTGCCTTAGATATATTTTCTGCATGTTTTATTAATGTTACCATTTAATATGTTTCTTCCTCAATATCTTTAAGTGATTTTGTGTGTACCTTTTCTCTCCCAGGATGTGGAAATGAGTGTCTTCATCAGAGCTTCCATTCTTTGATTCTCTGTTCCATATTTCTGTTCTTGTGAACCACTGCATTTTAACACATGGCTGACTCTAAACTTCCTCAAATCTACACACTAGGCCCCTTTAGTTGCATAAATCCTTCAGATTAACAGCTTATCAGTCAGCAGCACTTGGAGGAATATATCACAGAACAGGTCAGGATAAGTAAAGGGGCAGAACCACTGTGTTAGTTTAGGTCTACCAAGAAGCAAACACAAAAGTTGGATTAGAGGGAAAGTAGGACAAGATTGAGAGAGCTTTCAAACCATGATGCAGGTCTAGCTCTTGTGAAACAGAGAGGGAGGGAAGGAAGAAAGAAAAGTTGAGCAGGAAAAGAATAGAGTGCAGCAGAGTTCTAGGAAAGTTTGGCAAGGTCTGTGCATAGTTCCTAAGCCAAAAGCCCCATTAGAGGAGTTTGCATCTCTCAGAAATGAGCCTAAATTAGTATCCTCACTGCACTCAGTCATTGCCTGGAAGCAGCCCATGGGAAGCCTGAGCTTAGCACAATGGTAGATTCACATGCAACACCTGGGTCCCTAAGTCAACTATGCTCCTATGGTTGGAGTTCTGCAAGGCACACTCCCATATCTGCCACAGCTATACCAGATGATAAAGAAAAATAGGATGTACAGCTAAGAAAGTAGATCTGGTCATAGACACAAATGAGAAAAAGGGAAGAGAATTGGAAGGCAGTATTTCTCTCACCTAATGTTATGTAAGATTGATTGTACCTGAAGATCTGTCTGCTGGGAAAAGAAGAATGGAGATATGTTGTCCTTCACCACTGACAGAGATGGAGTACCATGCAAGACAGCCAGTGAGAGACTGGCATAGACCAAAGCGGTAGAGGAAGTCTGGCTAACACATGTGTAGAAAAACTTTGTCTTTCCATTTCATAGCTAGAGAGTAATTCTATGTTTTGATGTCTGGGCGCTACATTTGCAATTTTCTCTCACAAAGTTTTTTATTTCTGACTTGTCTCTAAGCCATCTGTTTGAGATGTCACTGTTCAAATAATTCTTCTTGATGGCTGCCACAACAATGGAGGGAATGATGAGTATGGCTGAGCTGTAGTTTGGGATGGGGGCCTTTTTTCTGTAGTTGCCAGCGGTGACATGGCAACAGTCAGTTTCCAGATATGGTCAAGACAGTTGTAGGATGATGCTTAGTCTTATTAAAAAGAATATCTTTTCAATGAACTGGTTCTTCAAATTGTTCAATTTCCTTAACATGTTAATTAAGGGAAGACAAGTGAAAGTAGTGCTTTACTTAAAAGGATAATAAATGTGAGATTTTGAACTTCTGCATTTCTCATTTTAAACATCTCTAAGGAAAGGACACTGACCTGCACTTTTCAATATAAAACAAAAATACTTGATAATCTATTAGCTTTGACTTTCTTCGTGTGTGTGTATGTGTGTGTGTGTGCGTGTGCATGTGTGTGTGTATGCATGTGTGTGTATGTGCGTGTGTGTATTATTCTTCTCAAGTGATAACTAATTTAACTGATGTACCTACTATTTATTTAAAAACAACTTAACAGGTAATATAGGTTAAAGTATTTACTTTTTCAGTGTCTTTTCATCTATTTTGTAAAGACTAAGGTCTGGTGAAATATATACAGACAAGATCTTTTAATCTTTTATCTCTTTGAAAACTATAAAGAATAAAGCTAACTTTCTGTTCTTTTCATTTCCTGACTTTCAACTTCTATAGGTTCATCTAATATATATATATATATTCTCACTTTTCTAGTGAACTATTGCTAGACTTTCCTTTTGTGTGTGTGTAATGGTGTAGCAATTTGGATTTATTAAGAAATTAAGTGAGAAAAAAGTAAATAAACTCTACTAATTTAGATTATGGACATTTTCTTTCCCAATTAATTTTTCACCTTTTTAAAAGATATCTCTCCATGGGATGCATGATTACAGACGATCATATTTTGACCCCCCTTTTTCTCTTTGGATTTTTGATATATGGAGATAGTTTTAGAATCATTATTTAAACTAACTTCTAGAAGAATACCTCTTTTGTTTACTGATATTCTTATCTATTAGAATCATAAAACAAGTTTTTAGCTTTATATCTCCTCAAGAATGAAGGACATTGTCTTTAAAGAGTACTACTAAAATATATTTATGAAAAAATCCAACTTTAAAAATGGTTACTGTTCCATTTTAATTCTAGGACAATAAGACTATTTACATTTCTATGTTGCTCTCTATCATCAGTGATTATGGAAAACATTTTTATTGTCTAATTTAATGTTAACATTATTTTGGTATCCAATACATATGATGTTTGAGGTTATTTGTGCTAGCTTATTGGTTAGAATAGAAAAATCCCAATTTCTAACCAGTGAGAACTTTTATGAAAGAAGAAAAAGTTCCCATAAGGAATTATTTCATATAAGTCTCTCCTGTATTATATATATCATCTGTAATCCCAAAAATTTATAAATCAGTAACAAAATAAGGTTAATAGAGATTATTTTAATTTGTATTGTTTTTATTAATTTCTTCTGCTTGTTTACATTTTCACAATATAATTATTATCTATCATAAACATTAGCAAATCTCTGTTAGTTATGTATAATATACATTGAAATATAACATCCACATAATAAACAGACCTTTCAAAACTCGATCGTCGATTTTGATAGTTTTTAAAAAAAATATTTATCGACATCACTCTTTTTGTCTTTCTTAGTTTTAGTTTTGATGTAGTGTTTGATACTAGTAATATTGGTGAAAAATTTAAATTAAAACAGCTCTCAGAAGCCCAGGAAGCTGGACATGAAAGAGGTCAATCAGAAGAGAGACATATACTGCTGGCTTTGCCATGTGATGTACAGGTTTCTGGTTTCCTTTATTCTCTGTCAACACGTGGTGTTTTGTTCTTTGCCTTTTATCAGCAGAATCAGAAGACATGATTAAAAAATATAATTATGTTTGTTATTTAAGGCATCATTTTTTTCTTTCTTGTTTCTGCAACAAAATTAAAAAATTAATTAAAAAATATTATAATCTCATTTTGAAAATTGATATACCTCTATTTTGTATCTATGGACCAAGATCTGTTAAATGCTTGCCTTTGTGGCACTTGTTTATGGAGAATTTTCACCTATTTTTGTCATTAAAATCTTTTAAAACAAATTCACATGACTTTTTAAATTCGAAAGTGTTACAAATTAATTAATAAATATAATATTAATTTTCATTGTTTTTATTAATTTCTATTATTTACTTACATTTTAACAATATAATTATTCTAATTATCTTTGTCACTGATATTACCAAAATTAAATATCTATAATAATGACTAATGAATCAACTGTGGCCCTGGCTTTTAAGGTAAAGAAGATCAAATTTATTTGAAAGCATCAAAACTTTGCTCTTTTAACTTTAAGCTTAACTATTTCAGCAAAAATGAACCTAGGGTCTATTACAAATGACCTAAAATTTATGTATTTCAGAAATTACTTATAAAAAGGGTGGGCATATAATTTATCCTACAAAACAGAATACTTTCAACAAGATGGTAAAGGAGGTTTTGAATAATTACGACAAGCAACAGGCTTAGAGTGAGACTGTCTTAGTAAACCAGGACACAGAAATTGTCATTACTAATGAACTAAAGATAAAATATTAATCAAATTAATTTAGGAAATCTTATTAAGAAATCTATACCGATGCATATTGTTTAATAAAAAATTGTTTCGATGTTTTGTCCAAAAAGCATTTAAGGTTTCAAGTTGGTATTTGAAGCTGATATATGACAAATATATTACTAGGCTAGGTAGAATAATTCAGAATTCAGTAAAATTTCAATATCTTCAAAGGGTTCATAACTCAGGTACCCACAGGGCCTCATTATGAGGTTGTTTCTATCCCCTCTCCAAGGATCTGATGATAATACAAAGAGGAAACCTTCAAGGTAGTACAGGGGTGTACTTTTTCTTCTAGAAATCTAATTTGAGTTTACACTCTTTACAGCTATGCTACAGTTTCTGTACCAAAAATTTGCTGATATAATTCATCTGTGTAAAAATTATTTACAATCCATTAAAACAGAAGGGGCATGATAAAGTGATCGAGTGAGGGGGAAGTTTAACGAAATTCTAAAGAAGCATTTCTCACTCATTATTCCTTGCTGTTAAGTAGACCTACTTATCATGTATTAAAAGAGACAAGGCAATTTTCCACAGAATATAAAAACCAAACGCCTATAAAAAGAAAATAATTTAGTGTCAAGGCACCCTATTGAGCATGCTGATGTGTTTGTATATCTGTCTACAATATTATTTCTCAAACAATAACCCACTACATCAGATCCATGGAAACCTTCTAAGCTCAAAAGACATATTTTTAAAATGGTAAATGCGATTTTCTATCTGGCCAACTGCTGGGATCTGATTGGCCATTACCTTATTTCAAGGAAAGCTTCAACAGCTAATCAGGAGTGTTATCAGCTATGACTTTTATGCTGCTGCACAGAAAACTTAGCAAAAGAAAACTGTAAATTCAGGATTTATTCATCGTAGGGGTATACCTCATGCTTGGAAGATTAATAAAAATTCCTGGTCCATTGTTTATTAAAGATACCACCATTTTATAGCACTTTAATTATAAATCCACTCTTTGACATCCTAACTAATGGTTCTTGCAAAATTAATAAAAACAACATATTAAGTTTAAATCCCAGATAAAGTAAAGATTGCTGTTTTAATATCCCATCCATATCCTTTATCTTTCTACAGGGGCTTTCAGGCCAGTAGTTTTAATAACATGCATGAATGAAGATGCTCTTTTTTTAACTCAAATGGTGGCAAAGAGTTTTTTTCTTTATATTAGCAGGCAATCAATTCCAATAGCTTTTTAATGCTTTCTTAAAGAATCAATTTTAAAGCAGACGCTCTTCAGGGAACCCTCTTAAACTTCTTCACAGACGGTCTCGTAATTTTCTATTACAATGCAATCTAAAGCAGCTACAAAAATAATGCAGATAATGTTTGCTGGGTAATGATTTCCAATTTCCCCATTCCATGTACCCTGTTATTAGAAGGATCATCTTGGTTGTGTAAATTAATTTTCCATTCACTTCAGGAGAACATTACAATGATTTATTCAGCAACAGTGTTGAAGAAAGTGTTGGGAGGATTTTAACAACCTGAGAAAAAAAGATCAATTTGTTCTGATTATCACCACATTAAAGGGGGAAAGGGAGAGAAACAAGAGAATCACTAGAATGTGTGTCTTGACTGTTGCAAGCACTCTAGAATCATGATTTGATGTCTGGTTGTACTTTGTAATATATAAATTTGGCAAAAGAATGGTGTTTGGTGGTGCATCTCAAGTTGGATATTAAGTAGTGAAATAATCAGGAATATTCCTTTGTATGATATTCCAGTTAAATGCCTTTAAGGCAAGATAGCCATTCATTTATATTTCCTTGAAAGAAGTAATACTAACTTATAATCAAGGAAGAATAGGTTTCCTAAATACTGTAATTAGCAAGTTAATTTGCTATAAAACTTAAAATAGGAACAATCAAAACAATTTTATCATAACTACAAGAAATACTTTTTTTCTTTATCATAATTTATCTTACACAAAACTTTTCAAGATTGTGTATGAACCATAGTCTTTATATTGTAAAATGTTGTCCTTTGTAAAAGTTTTATTGACCATTTACTTTAATGGACTTATATGTATTAGTCACTGGAGTCCAATTTAACCATGTCCAGGTGTGAATGCAAATTGACAGCCACCCCCATTCACTTCATCAGATCACTTCATTCAACAAATATTTATGAGTCTCTATGTAGTGTGGTGCACTATCCTGAGAGCTAGATAGATGCTGATATATGAAAGTAAACTGCTGTAAATATGAAATTGCAACTTGTAACATGATTTATGAAGAAGAGGTTCATGGTTCTAGAAGAAAATATATTTTAAGTAATTTAAATTTAACAATTTAAATAGTCTGTTTTAAATTTAATGAGGTCCAAAGTGGGTGGTGGGAAGCTTTCTCCAGAAAGTGATGGTCAAATCTGACCTGAAGGATAAGGTGAGCTAAACAAGAGGAAAGGGGAAGGAACAGTATTTTAGGACAGGATCAGATTTGTGTTCTAAAAAGAACAATGTGACTACATTGTAGGGAACATATTGGGGGAAAGGTGGAATGAATGCAAGAATTCATATGGAGACTGTTGCCACCCCCTAGAGAAAGATTAGGCAAGCTGGGCAGATGTACGATCTTCTCAAACCTCTGCCCATCCAACTGTGGTTGGCCAGGTTGGAAATTTCTTTCTTGATTACCACATAGCCAATGATGGAGGCACAGATTTATGTGGATTGAAGTGAAATGGCATTAGTTGCATTCCTGAACCTAGGTATCCTCAGAATAAAGGTTATGTAGATAAGCAGGAGTAGATTTAAGATCCTTGACTTAGCAGTGGAGGATCATAGAAAGATGCAGAAGTGTGAGCTTGACTTAGGAAGTTAAATCCTTTTTCTTCTTCTTCTTCTTCTTCTTCTTCTTCTTCTTCTTCTTCTTCTTCTTCTTCTTCTTCTTCTTCTTCTTCTTCTTCTTCTTCTTCTTCTTCTTTTGAATGTTACATTCATATATATTATTTAGGGACACTATTGAGAAATGCTCTTGTTTCAGTAGAATATTCTTCTGAATAACACTTGTATACTGCCTTGTTCTGGTTCTCTTTCCAAGTCAGAGCCCAGCTTTTCTATTCAGTAAGAAGTGGTCTGGTGAAGTGATTACCAGTCTGTGCTCAGCTTGAATGTGTGCAAAGGCTGACTTTGTCACTTACTAGCCCTATAACGGGAAGCATCCAAATCTTGAGTCTCAATTTCTTCACCTGTAGAGTGAGGGCGCTTGGTATTACCTCATATGACTTTGTGAAGGGTATGTAAGATAGTGCTTGTGAAGCTCCAAGCAGAACCCCTGCCATGTAGTAAGCAGGCTACACACCTTTGCTCTAGTTAATCCACAGTTGTTTGCCTAGAGATAAGCGATCAGGAAAAGCAGATGTTTTGCTACCAGCTGGTAGTAGCGGTGGTTCAGTGTTATAGACAATCTAGGTTAGACAGTTTCATATGACACAGGCTAAGTAGTAACATGCCACTCATAATAGATAAGTCCCAGGGATCAAGGAACCAGGGCAAAGCAAGTTTCCTGAAGGTCTGCAGTAAGGGATACAGAATTACTATTGGAGAGCCTAGTGACACCAGAATGCCCCAGTCAGGATGGAACTCTGTGACAATTATCATTTGGACTGGAGCCAGTGGTTTTCACTTCCTTTATAATGGCTCAATACAAGCCACTTTTGTGAGACCTGCTCTCAGGATACACAGGAGCCCTCAGTCTTGCCTATTACAAGTCTTAAATAGCACTGCCTGTAGAACTCCAAGACAGTGGGAATACCTGAGGACTCACTATAAGAATCTGGACTCCTGTGTACTGTTTTCACTTTTAAGAGTAGGACAGAATCTTGAAAGAATACTGTCTCCTCTAATGTTAAATTTTCTTTGACCTGTTGATGTTGTTTTTGGCATTGGCTAACCCTGTAGTCAGTGACCTCAAAGAAAGCCAAGCACAGGGACATTAATTGTTTTTCACAGAAATGTATAGTGTTGAATCATCCCTTTTAGTCTCTTTTCATAGTCAAAAAATGAAAATAGGAGTAGAGTAGTCTATCTGTTAGATTGAAACATGAGTTCAATTGAAATAATGTGGAAACTCAAGATTCCCCCTTTAGGGTGATCACCATTATTTATGCTCTCTGACCAATGCAAACTTAAGAGAAGAATTAACGTGTGTACGTGTGTGTGTGTGTGTGTGTGTGTGTGTGTGTGTGTGTGTGTGTCTACTAAGTTGGTAAGGTGGGCTGTTCAGACAAAAAAAGGAAGATTTTTTTTCTTAATGCTTTAAATTTTTATAAATGTTAAATGCTATTGTGGCAGGTAGAGCTATTGTATATTTGAAAACTGCATTTATGGGAGTTAGTGGTATAGATTTTTTAAATGTCAGCAATTTTTCCCCACGCATTCCCAAATTCATTATCAAGCTTGTCAAAAGAGAAGAATCTATCATGATTTCAAAGGGCATGCAAACTACATTTATTAATCTCCTGCTTCCTTTTGCATTTTAAGAGTAAACTGACAGTTTGAGTTAGAAGTAATCACATCTAAATATTCTCTGTGTGTGGGAAACATTACCTTCATTTACTTAGTCTTTCAAAACCATATAATAGTGAAATCTGTTTGCTACTTTAATAATGCTTCATGAGAAAATGGATATATATGTTGTCACCAAATTTGTTGGGTAAGTTTGAAATTGTCTAATGTAAAAATGTAAGCCTTGTATCATCTACAAAGTTCACTTATGGGGTCTCTGAAGACCACCTCAATGAGAGGGATAATGAGAGTGTATATTTTTTAGTAAATATAAAAGATATGTGGGAGATCATTTGACTTTAAAAAACAGATACACTTGAAATTTATGACATTCTTGGATTATTATTATTATTTATTTTTTGGAGAGCAGCTGGGGACACCTCAGGTAGAGGGAAATTCAACTTTCACAGGTTGAAATTGAGGTCCACCTGCCGTTCATTGGGAAAGAACTATCCTACATTTTAAATACATTGGATGGTGAAAAGAATCAGTGGTTATAACAAATAATAGGACAGATGCTAAGAATCCCAGACATTAGTTTGCATTTGAGCCATTTCTCACATGGACAACTTTACTTACTTACTCCAGGGCAAATTGTAGAATTGTGGTAAGGATATACATACATACATACATACATACATATGTGTATGTATGAAATCAATATTGAAATCATGATTAATGAGTTGTCTAGAAAAGTTAGAAAGCTCAGCTAATAGAAAATATAAAACCTCTTATAAATGAATTATTTACTAATCAGAAAGGCTGACTGAAATAAATCGAAAATAAGTCTAATGGAGAAGCTAATATTAAAGAGGGGAAGAGATAGGTAGAAATAAAGCAATACAGAGTATAAGAGTAAGTCTACTATCTCTTCTTCCTCTTTTTATTAAATCCCTTTATATATGTATATTCCACAATCTTCCAAAATGAATATAAAAATGGGACAATGGAGAATAAAAACATATCAAGAATACTTAATAAATAGATGAATCAACAACTGGAATTAGTTAATTATTTTGAACATGTGCTAAATTTATTTCAGAACTTTTAACAAAAACAAAGTAAAATATAATCAAATTTTGCTGTACATTGTCTCAAAAAAGTGAACTTTTCTTTAACACTGCATACTAAAAAATTTTATTATGTGATGTCAAACCATAACAAATATAATAATTAAAATGTAATACAATAATAACAATTAAATGTGCCAGACAATCTTGTAAGCTATACATAATTTATAGTAACACAATAATCCTATGAAGTAGGTAATATTTTTATTTCTATTTCAAAGATGGAGAAAACAAGCATAGAGAGATTGAACGACTTGCCTGAAGTCACCTAATAATAAATAAGGGAACCAGGAGTTGAGTACAAGCCATTTAGCTTAATATTATGCTGTTGTACCTCTACAACCAAAATGTATATATGTTTGTAAAATATGGGTGTGTATCTCTATATATCTATACATGGTTATATAGATATAGATAACCACATATTTATGAAATATTCAACAATCAAAAATTTTAGATTATTTATTGTTAAATCAGCATTCCACCTCTCTTTCTAAGATCGCTTCTACACTGAGAAGCCAGGAGTTATATTTCCCAGAATCCTTTATCCCATGTTGTTTCTGCTTAGAGTTAGCCAGTGAGAGGCACTGGATGAGAGTGGAAGTTGGAATAGAAGAAGGCAGAATTCTGCAGAAGTAGTCGCAGCCAGATATGTGAGCAGACCTGAAATGTCACGGAGGCTTCCCAACAAGCTAACAAGAAGCATCTGCTTCCTACCATAGACTGAGATTGTTGATGGAAGCTTTCCAGAGACTTTAAAAGAAATGTAGATGCTTCTGTGAGCTATTGAGAACTACTTGCCTCTGACCTGACTTAGATATTGGTGAAATCTTCTCTGATCTTTTCCCCTATAGCTCTTTCAACCCTTTTAAAGCCTTGAATTCCTATATTAAATATGTAATATCTAGCATGCAAACAGGGCTGTTCTTTTTCTGACCATGACTTTAATATAATAAAACTTCTATAATTAAAACCGTTGGCTGTTGAGTCTGACATATTTAGTTTAGTGTTTCAATTTTTATTACAAACTTGCAAAATAACTCAATATATCTAAATCTTAATTTACTTATTCGTAAAATGTGAATAATAGTATCTTTGTTAATAGAACCATAATAATAGCACCTCTTTTAAATAGTTCTGAATGTTAAAAAAATAAACCATGTAAAACATTTAGCACAGAAGGAGAAGTTATTGTGATTTACTAGAGTTTTTCAAAAAAGCATTCTCAAATTTTCTTATATCATGTTTTTTATAAATCTGAAAATTTAATATGAAATTTTAATTCTACAAGTGAGAACTAAGGGAATGTGGCACAATCTGATTTCATTCAGAATAATTTTGTAATTAATAAATTATTTTTCTAAAATAAAATAATATAAGCTTATTATAAAAAGTTAAAAACACAGATGTATATAAAGTCTAAAGTAGTTTTCATTATCATTGAATAACCATATTTGTAGTTCTATACTTTTATATGCAAGTACATATTTGTAAACATTTAAAATAAAAATCAAGTTATACTCCCCCCCTTTTTTAATTAACAATAATCTTGACATACACACACATACACACATAGATACCTTAGTCTTTCTAATGGCTTTATGGTAATCCATTGTATTGCTATGTCATACTTAATATAATTAACCTTGTATTTGCAAGTATTAAGATTATTTTCAATTTATCAGCATTATGAAAATGTTTCAGCCAGCAGCCATGTAACTTTGTGCAAAATCTAATTATTTTCTTGGAATAAATACTTGAACATGCAGTTTTTAGGTAAAATCAAATGTGTATTTTCAATTTTAGTTCATATTGTTAAGTGCTCAAGATAGTTTGAATGAGTTTTTACTTCCAACAATTGAACATGAAAGTGCTTGTTTCTGTAAACTCTTGATAAGCTTCTGGGTAGCTAGTGATAAAGGTATTGTGTTTATGGTACCCGGGATTCATGGATAATTGAAATGCTCCTTATCTCATTTGTATCAACTGTTCATTGTCTTAAGTGAGTCTTTGGCAGATTCTGGAAGGAAGTCAGTTCTCAGGAAAATTCTCTGATGAGTGCCCTAAAGGCCAGGATACTGTGTTGTTGAATCAAGGAAAACCACATGCATTAGATAATGGCTGCATGGACCACAGATCTAATGTGCCACTGTGAACACATAGGAGCCTGATTGGAATTTTTGCTCAGCTGCAGGATTTTTTTTAATCAAATGGAGATGGCCTGTGGGGATGCTGAGAATATGTCATCAAAAAATTGTTTTATAGAACTTGAGCACGTATTTAGTTGAGATGTTTAGGTTTTATGCCAGCTACTAATGAAGAGGTGATACGGGCTTGATAATTTGCCTCTATCACGGAAACAAAAACAAATTTAAACCTCAGTAAAACGGTGAGGTTTTTTTTTTTAATTTTAAATAAGAAAACTCTAATTGCTTACTTAAATAGGTTAAAAAGGGTTCTAAGCAGTTGAATGAGTAGAGCTCTTGGGTAGAGTCATTTCATTTTTGTTTAAGTTATTGAAAAGCCATTTTTATCGATTGATGGCAACATCAGGTAACAGACATAGTAGCTTTCACAGGCCATTACATGAAAGCAAAATGGGAACATTGGCCCAGAGGAAGAGGGTAGCTTCTTTCCTTCCTTGACTAAGAGAAGGCCCCACTTCATCAAGACCCGCATCTAATAATTTAATATAAATTAAAAGTATAGCAAGAGCTCAGGGCTGCTTCAGGCCACTTGAAATTAAAAATGAATTTGTCAAAAAAAAATGAAAACAATTCCTTCTCCTCTGATTTTGACAGTGATATTATATGCAGCCTAGCTGTATTCCTTACTTCACAAATCATCTGTCTGGGAAATCAGAACCATGTGGACTAAAGATTTTCTGATTAGTTTAACACAGTCAGACATGATTTTTTTTTTTTTGTCTGTATACTATTGTAACTGAGTATCTTTGCATTGAATTAGAACAAAAATGGAGCCAAAATCTAATAAAAGAACTCTGGGATTAGAAGAATTTAAGACAAGAATTTGACTTTCCTACCTTTTCACTAAAATTAGTTTGAAGACTGTGGGTGTCAGAAAAGGACTATTGAAATAGATTTTGCAAGAAGAATCTTGTCAATTTTAATTTAGAATACTTTACAAATATGTAATATAACTTACTTGCTAGCAACACATATTTAAAGAGATTATACTTTTGTACAAAAGTAAAAACAATGATTTATGCAGACTCTTAAATAAAAGCCATTTAAAGAAAAGTTAAATTTTTATAAACTGAACTTTAGCATTTATTTTCAGTGCATGCTTAAGATAATAAATACAAATATATATTAATACATATTAATTTTTGGATGAGCTATTTTACAGCAAAAATGTCATCATTATTAAGAATAACAATAATAATAACTTTCTACAGTCTTTTACAACTTTTGTAGAATTTACACAGATTAATTATTAATTGCTGACAAAAAACCTACTATACAATTTTGGCAGATAGAATTGTCTGCATTTTACAAATGAGGGCTCTGAAGCTCTAAGATGGTCACCAACTTTACCTCCTGATCTTTCTAAGGTGGTGGCAGCCTTTTCCTCAGTGTATCCCAATGCACTGTTCTTGGCACAAAGGAAACTCAGTCCATTGTTGTGTAAGTGGCTTGCCTGAGATCACATGGCTAACAAACAGTTTATTCACATTTAGTGTTCCTTATATGTAAAAAAGCTGAAAGAAATACGACAATGTTTACTTTAACATTTATGACAGGATTAAGCTCTTTTTTATCTGATGGTCTAGCTGAATGAAGGAGAGTAAAACTTTTCTGCCAGAGTGTTTTTCCTCTTGAAATCTCCATGAATTAAAGTCAATTGATTGACTAATGTCTTTCACTGAAACTTCATTTAGTGGATGCTGTGGTAGACTGCCCAGAACCCTTTAGGGCTGAGCCTTCTTGTCCAAGGGCACACAGCCTGCTGCCTGCATGCAATGATTCCTTCATGCTGAAGTCTTAAAGGCTCTGCCTTTGTTTCTTAAGACAGGACAACTCTCAAGGGCAATTCTAGCTCCAAACTTACCTGTTGCAACAATGTCACCATTTAACATCTCCCTCTGCCCAACCTGCTTTGCTCATCTCTCATAGGTATCATTATTAGGAGAACTTCCCAACAATTTTCTGCATGCAAATCTCAAATCTCAGAGTCTGTTTCTTGGGAATGGGATCTATGCCTGGAATCTTGCCTGAAACCTTTGTAAAGATGGGTGGAAGACTGGGTTTAGCTGAATCTATGTGTCTTTTCATATAACCTCCAGGTCTTTCCACGAATTTTCTCTACCAGGGTAGTTAGACACCTTCTAGAGTAACTCAGAGCTTTGAGAGACTAAGGCAGAAGCATCCAGTCCTCCTAAAGGTTGAGCTTAGAAATAGCATAGAAATAGCATAGCATCACTTTCTTTGTACTGTATTAGTCAAAGCAATAGATTCAAGAGAAGAAAAATAACATGAGAAAAATGTGGAAGAATTTGAATTTATCTTATCTGCTACATGTACTAATTAAAATATGTTTTAACCTGACAGGGAGAAACATTTTCCCCCCAGCTCTCTTCAGAGGAGTGCTGAGTTACTATCTACAAATGTATTACTTAGCCTGGTCCTTTTGGTTTTTAGTGTCAATAGAAAGAAATTAAGACATTCTCATGGGCCACGTGTGGGGCAGATGGTATAATGGGGAGGGGGTAATATGTGGAAAAAAGGTAGATTAATTATTCTTCTTCCATATAAACTATTACAGAAATATCCATCATAGATCTATGATCAGTCCATATTTATGTAGTTTGCCTCTGTCTATACATTAACATAATCAAGAAGATACTAGGTTGGTTAGAAGTTAAAAACCTGAGCTATGAAATCAGATAGTTTAAAATTTGAGTTTCAGTTTTGCCTCTGAATGAATATGTGACCTCTGATGAATACATGAACTTTTGAGTCTTACTTTTTTTACCTGCAAATGTATTTTGAGGGTCAAGTACAATGAGATAAGATAGTGTCTATAAAGTATTGTGTTGGGTCTGGTGTATAAGAAATTGTGACTAGCATTTACAAAAAGAAAATAACAGTAGTCAAAACATTAATATGAATTAAAAGAAAACAAAAAATTAGGGAAGAAGTACTAATGATAGAAAGCATAAACCATGAGTAATATTGAAGGACTCTACATATTCTCATTCATTTGTAAAAATTAAAAAAGGCAGACTTGAATAGTTAAATAATAATAAACTATGTGGAGTGTATTTCATGATGTCTGACGATAACACACTTAAATGCTGCAGAATCTGAATTATTTTGAAGATATTAAGTGGGAAATGAACTGCCTCTGAAGGGGACTGGTAAAGGATACGAAGAAGGGGGAGAGAGAGCATCTTTTTATCTCAATATAGCCAAAACCAGCTAGCTTATTTTCTAGTAATTATGTTTACAACATTATTCAGATGCAGAAGTCAAACTATAGGTTTTAGGGGAAAAACAACTTTCCACATTTTCTAAAGTCACGGGAAAGTTTCCCTCAGTTATTTCTCATTCTTAATGTTAACTAAAGCCCTTGTAGTAAAAATCTAGACTTGTGACTAGGCCTATGTTTTATGTTTTTTTATTTATTTTACTGTCCTTTTGACAGGGCACAGGTAAAGAAGAAGAGATAAGAACAACCTAGTTTAAAGAAAGTATGTGTACCAATCCATCTCACCCATTAAATATTGATAATTTTACATTATAGTTCTAAAACAACAAGGAATTATTACTTCCATATCAACCGGTTTGAAACAGAAACAAGTCTGTTTTCCTTCCCCTGTGGTTGGCACAGTGCGTCTGGACAAACAGGCAATTAAGTTCTTAAAATATGAACCCAAATGAGGCTGAGATTAGGTGTGTTTCCATTTTGTTCTAAAAGCTTAGACAATTAACTCACTGGGTGGTTTAACTTATTCTTTCTCTCCTTGATAAACATGTATATTATATACAATGCTTATACAGTGTTTAGCAAGTTTCAAGACAAAGAATTGATCATGTGTAAAATAACTTACTTTTCACATTTCAGTTTTGATATGATGGAAAGCATAACTGTTCAGTGGAAAAGGTCAGAACACTATGATCATATGTCAGTTTCACCCTTTAGCTATTAGTGTGATCTCAAGAAAGTCACCTCATTCATTTGATCTCCAGGTCCTCATCTCTAAAGTATGACTGATGCTAATTCTTAATTGACCTACTGGACTGGACTGTAAGGCTCAAATGAAATTATGAAAGGAAAAAGGTCTAAAATTGTCATATAAAGCTTGTTTGCCATTAGAACTTTAATACTAAATCCATTAAAAAGTATAGTATTAGGGTATACTATACATGGACACAAATATTTTGGATGTAAAGTGTTTTTAAAAACATCAGCTAGAGTACATGTATCTTCTATTTGCAAAAGGCAATAATCTACCTCTTTATATCCATCGTTGAATAATCATTTAAATTATACATGATGTTATCTTTCCAAGCTATCTAGTTTTTCTATGTTTTCTTAAAAGCTGGTTTTAATATTCTTCTTTTGTAGCTTTCACTCCTGTTGCTTTATTGTACGATTCTATGTAGTTTGTTTATACGGCCATTAGTGTTTATGCAAAATAATTGGTTAAATAACTCTTTTTTTGCTGATAGTGTCTACTTCAGAAAACATTCTGGTTCATGGTTTTGCTTTTATTTTAATAAAAGCAAACTAATGTATTTTAATAAATGCAAAGTGGTGATGGAGGGTTGAAGGAGAGCATATTTCAAGCAAGTTACATATAAGACATTGCTGGAGGTAGTTAAATGTCAATAATTGTAATCATGAAATATTTAGAATTTTCCAAGAGAAAAAATGAATATAATTTAGGTCTCATTCATCTAAATAGTCCCTTTGATCAGAACAATTTTGATTATATTCTTTCAATTTCCTTGCTGCAATTTGCTCATTGACTGTCTATATCTCCAAACATTTAACAAATTGGCTGATATTTCTGGCTATCTTCACAGTCAATTACACATTGATCAGCTGATTGACCATGTAGCAATCTGATTCCATTGTTAAGAGAGCTGAAAATACTGGATTGACTATGTTGCAGTTGTTGTTTCACTGTACAAACATGGTGTCAGAGAACTTTTGAAAGATGTGTAAAATGCCTCACATTCTCAAATGGTCATCAAAATGTTAAACCCATGTCCAAAATCAAGTTTAATTTGAATAATTCTTGTTTTCACAGATTGTACATTGAATATAAAATTCTGTAATTCAAGGTTTTGACATAACAAGAAAATTGTTGCTTGGCTTTCTTCTGTCTAAAACAGGCCGTGATTGCTAGATCAACAATGAGGAATATCTGTAAATAGTGCTGCCCCTTAATGCTCAAGAGGATTCTTGCAATTATGTTGTTTTCGTTCTCTTTGTTGATTTTGATGAAATGATCAAAATCCATCTATTCTTTATTTTATATCATAATTAATAAATCTTTTCTAACCTAGTGCCATTGAAAATTAAAGAATTTTAATTGCTATAAAATGGGAATTATGCAGTCTTAATCTCTTCCAACAGAGACTAAATTTTCTGTAAGTCTAAAATATTTACTGTCTTGTTCTGTTGAAATGTTTGCTGACACCTGCTAGAGTTAATACTGCCCTCTAGTGAGAGTTCAAGGGTCTTTTCCATCAGTAACACCAGTCAGCCTTCCAGTCCACCTAGAGGTCTGACTCTGCTTGAGATCCGGAACAGTGGGAAATTCCTCAAAGACAGCACTAGAACAGCGGTCTAGAAGACAGAGCTTTGAGTAAGGTGAGCAAAGGAGTTAAAATTTCGGGTATTAGCAGAATGGACTTCTTAATTTGTTAAGCTTTTGGCTTCTCTCCTGTTATGTTAGTGTCAGACAGCTATCCAAACAGTCTTTTCTCCTTTGAGAAAATGTTTCCTTTTCTAATCTCCTCAGAAGGCTTGTTGGTAATTAGGATGGAGGCAGTCCAGGAGATCTTGCTACTCAAGGTCTTAAAATTATCTTTTATGGCTTCATCATTGTTAATGTGGAAAGATAACAAACTTAGGTTGCGTGTTTAGGGAAAAGGCCAGAAACTCACAAAGTGTTTTTGTGACTCACCTGGGGTCTGTCCTAGTTACTGCAATTTAGGATTCCATTCCAAGTTTGCAGGCTAAACTCCAATAATAAATTATAGGTATTTGCTGATGGTCTTTTCTGATGGTCTTTTTCATCTGTAATGCCAGTAGCCTTTTATGTCAAGGATTCAAGGTTCTTGGCCCACTTCCCCCTTCTTTACCTAACTAATGGTGACATTATTATTGTCATTATTGTTGTCACAGTCCCTACCCTCAGATGATTCTTAGTCTGGTGACAAAAACATAAATGCAAACAGCTAGCCGTAATGAAATGTGGTAAGTACGGAATTACTTCACCAGAGAAGGTAACAGTTCTCAGTGGTGTGATACATCTTACCAGCTCTATGATTAAATATTCAGGAATCTTGACAGCTGGTTGTTAAAACATTGGTAGCTTTAAACTGGCCATGATGGGAATATCAACACGATAGAAATTGGGAAATGCTACAAATCAGGACTTTTTAATTTTATTTAGAGGACCAGTTTACAAAAATAACACTGCATCTGAGCTAGAAAAAAATGAGGAAGGTGAAGAAGCTATTGCAAGCAGAGGGGACAAACATTTTAATTAAGATATAATTTATAAAAATATCAGCAATATTTTATGTTGGAAAGGTTTATTATTTTTAATGCATAACAATTCAACCATATTAAAATATAAAAATCATGAATTTTCTTGTTCTTTTACATGCTTAATTCACCACCAAGTGACAGTGTAAATACACATTTTTTATCACAATTATGTTTTGATAATTTTCCTCTTATTATTTTTAATAGATTTGCATATATATGTTCAGTTTTCCTTTGGCACTTAGTGTTATTCAGTAAGTCTAATATTAGCATTTTTGTCCATTTGTAAGCAAACTATTTCCTTCTTTTTTGATGCTTTTACTTATAATCCCAGATTTCCACTATTTCTAAAATGAGTCTTATTTTATTATTTAACCTGACATTTGGTGAAGCTTAAAATCTATATTTTTTCTTTTTAACTTTAGGCAGATCTTTTTTGTGTTAGACTAGTTTCTTTTAGTTTTGTCAGGAAAACTTTCTTAGGTTGGATCTTTATTTCCTGTCTTCCATAACTATAGATTTTCCTGTCACTTTTACTTCTGTCCTTTACCTTTGATTTAATGTTTCTCACATTTGCTCTCCTTATCACCAATTTGATTTGGTCACTTTCATTTTTATCAATTCTAACGGGAATTTTATTTCTGCTCTTGCTCTGGAGTTTCCTTGCATTTTTCCCATTATTTTAGTCATATTTCTGCGTATCTTTGCCTTTACCTAACACTGTTTAGCCTTCAGTCTTTTATTAAAAGAGTCTGTAATACTCCCCTTCTTTATGTTTTTGAAGACATCAAATACAGTCTGCTAAACTTCCCCTATTCCTGTTTCCTCCTGATTTTCTCTGTTTTCTCATTCTTACATAGGTGGAGATTCATCCAGACCTGGCACTTTCCAAAAGATTTTGTTTTTTGTTTTGTTTTGCTTTGTTTTGTTTTGTTTTGGTTTGGTTTTTTTTGCTTTCACTAGCTTTTTTCCTAGGCATAAACACTGCCATTCTTTGGTGATTTATGTAATTTTTGCAGCAGTGCCATTGACATTTTGGTCCAGATAATCTGTTGTTGTGAGGGGCTGCTGGTCTCTGTCTAGTAGATGCAAGTAGCCACACCTTGTCTCCAGCTGTGACAACAAAGGTATCTCCAGACATTGCTAAATGTTACTTGAGGAGCAAAATTACCCTCCCTCTTCCCATTGAAAACCACTGCTATAGAGTCTAAGAACATACTTCTGAATCCACACTAAATGCTATGTGCTTTATGAAGCTTTCTGCAAAATGGAATGATTTTTTTTAATGTAAATTTTTTGGTAGTGTTGACAATTTTTTTCTCTATCTTCATAGTCATTTTTTACTGGTGCATATCTTTATTTACTAATTAATCTGCCAAATATTAATTGAGCACATTATATATACCATGGTCTTTACTAGGTTCTGGAACAACAAACTGAATGAGACACTCTCCTTATCAGCTCATAACTTTTGAGACTTCTTCTATTATATCTACAAATATTCATATTTTTCTTAAAATTTCTTGTTCTTTTGACTTTCTTAATAAACATTTCTTCTGATTCCTTTTCTACATTTTGACAAAATATAGGGCTGTCGGTACCTTTAAAATGTTAATGTTATTTACAGGTTTCCAAAAAAAGGATAAAGCATGTGGTATTCCTTAAACTTATTTGATCCTAGAGCTCTATTTTCTCCAAAGCTCATGAAATGTTAATTCAGGTTATATAGCCTTTGCAAAAATACTCATCTACACATTTCTTTATTATCTAAAGATAGATGACACTGACATTTTTCAAATTAATGTCTTCAGCTCTGATGTTTGCAGATCCTCAGATCTGAATATTCAATTCCTCTTGGATATCTCTAATTAAAGTCCCCCAAATACCTCAGACTTAGTACTTCTTTTAAGGCATCTGTGATCCCCAAAACAAAAAGTAAAATGTTCTTTTTCCTCTGTACCTTTAACACTGTTTTCTCATAATCTTAGCTCAGTGTAGGTTAGTAATTTGTTACAATTCTATTTCCCCTGCTAGACTGTGAGAACGCAGGTGCAAGGGCTAGGCCTCTTTTATATTCTTTTTTTCCAAGAATTTGGAACATAATTGGTGCTCAGGAGATGTTTTCTTTAGAATTTAATTTAAAATACAAAAACTCTGGAAAATAGTATTACCATTGGCATTTCTTAGAAAACAATTTTAGCTTCTTTTTCTATGTATTTAAATTGAGATTCATGGATGAATTTGATGCTCTAAAAACCCAAGGAGAGATACTGAAAAGGAGTAATAGCGACTGAAAAAAAGAACGGAAAAGTAGGGTACTTGGATTTGCCAAAGACAAACTTGAATGATTTAATAACGCTGGAGAGTACTAGCTGTGCCTTTGAAAAATTTTCAAGTGTCTTTTGCTTTTATTTTTGCTTTTTTGCTGGTCCTAAGGATTTCACAGGTTGGCTCGGGTTTAGAGTGGTGATTAAACATTTGTTTCTTAAAAGGGAAATTGATTCTTTTGTTCTGTTACTCAATTCAAGATTAAATCATGAGGGGATTTGGAAGGAAGTACTGAAGTTTCATATGGTTGGTTGGGAGTAATATGTTACTATATAATCATTTCTTTGTAAGAACTCAAGAAAGTAACAGTTCTTTTTTTTTCTTCTTTTTAATTAAAACTCCATAGAGCACTGCTGATTAAATCCAAGCCAGAGTAAACATCCTTGCTGGATTTTGGGGAGCCCATAAAATATCGCTGGCACAATTCATCGCTGGTCCCAGAAATATCTTTTCTCTCTTTTCCCTTTTGAGATGGGCATGTTATAGGTCCATCTATCTTTGTATTCAGTTGCAGGAAGACAGAGATGAGGAAGAGAATCTTCCAAGAAGTAGGAAACAATATTAAATGAGCACCTTAAGAGAACTGCGAAGTAGTTTCTATTTTATCAGAATTTCCAATTCCAGGTATTGTACTTTGGAACTTTTGTATTACTTTGGTATCATTCATAAAATGCTCCATTTCTGAAACTGCAAGACCCACTAAAATCAGTCACCATTTTTATGCAATGTATAAAAAGAAGACCATAGCTTACAATTTGTTGATTATAAAAATAAATAGGTTGAATTTTTTTTCTCATTTATCAATACAGACTTGTTCTTTGTCAAGAAAAAGTTAATGTTAGCTTTCTGTTCTTTTAAGTCTGTGTGGGGGGGAAAAAAAGAAGCCTCAGAAGAAGATCAAGTCTCATAGTGTTATATAGTTATTTTATGTTATTTGATCTTTTCTGTGTCTACAATTAGTATCATTTTAAGTACAAATACTATAATAAAAAATATAGGACAACCCCTTTTTATTGATTTAGACACCCAAGTTCACTTTGCAGTATCAGAGACATAATTTGACAAACTAGGCCTAAATGCAGAATGCAACGAAGTGCTTTATAATGGAGTTGTCTAACAATGCTAAATATACATTGAAATATAAGTCAGTAGTTATGTTTATTTCAAGTGGATGGGACAGGGATGATGATTTATGGTGGCAAGAAAGTGCTATTAAAAAAGGAATGATAACGGGACACATTCATGTCAATGTTCATCATCTGTACTTGATGGGGAAGCAAAAAGCACAAGCCAGTAATTTGCTTAAGCTATAAACATAATATGTATGATCTAAATTATTTAAAATCCACAAGTTAGCATATTTGATAGTTTTTTTTTCCCCAAAAGTAAATTTTCTACATTTGGCAAAGTTTTAGGAAATTAAAAAAGAAAGTTTATGAACTGATATGCATAAACCTCTTAGCAAAGCACAAGGTGTAAATTCTCTTCATTTTCTTTTATTGCATATAGCATATTTATTGTCAACTTCACCAACGAATTATGATACTTTATTTTGTTTATAGGATATTATTTTTTGTATACTCTGAATGTTGGAGTAAATTCCTTCATTTATAAATAAATAATTTCAGGATTCTTAAAGATTATGGTCAATTTTTTATAACACTAACTTTGTTTCTGTTGGCTAAAACAATTAACAAAGTAATAGCAAATAAAAGATACAGCATTTTTAGAGTGTTTAGAATTTAGTGGATATCTTGAAAGCTGGTGCTAAAACTTGGGTTTTCCATAATTCAGTTATAGGCTTTACAATTTTCTTAATTAAATTTGGGCAAGTTATTTAACTTTCTGAACTGTGTTTCTCATCTCTAAAATCTGAATAATAAAACTTTCCACACTGATACATTATGAGGATAAAATAATATATTTTACATGCCCAGTCATATCTGCAGCATGAAATAGTTATGCAGTACATGTTAAGTATAATTAATGTCAGAAAACTATGTGTAAAGAAACAGAAATCTGACTTCACTGTAAAGTCTAACACAGAACACAATACACTTTATTTTTCTAGTTTCCAGGACCTTACAATCTCTTGTATTTTTACTACGTCACTAATTTTTTTTCTTAAAACCTTATTTATTTGTTTCTTTTCTTCTCTTCACCTCTTTTTGTTGGTATGACTAGTAGATCAGATCTTTTATTTCTCTTACAGTTTCCCTTGGTATTCTCATCCAGTCCTTCCCCTCAGTGATCTCATCCAGAAGAAAATGATTTTTTTTTCCTTTATAGTAACTTTACATGGCAAAATAAAATTTGCATATTGAATTAAGGCTACAAACTTCAAAACAAGAAGATAATCCTGGATTATCCAGGTGGTCTCAATGTAATCAATCACATGGGCCTTTAAAGGTGAAAGCAGTTCAAAGATTGGAGACAATGGAAGAAAACAGGGAAGATTTGCAGTGACCTAGTGTTGATGGCTTTGACAATAGAGGAAGGAGATCACATGCTAAGGCAAGCCTGTAGCCTCTGTAAACTGGGAGTGTCACCCAGCTGACTGTCCGCAAGGTAACAGGAACCCTTGTTGACAACCTCAGGAATTGAACCTGCATGGATTTACCTAGAGCTTCCATAAAGGAACAGCCTTGATGACACCTTGATTTTAGCTGTTGAAAACTGTGTCAGATATCTGTCCTACAAAATTGCATGTAACACAGTGCACATATGTAGGTTTAAGCCTCTAAATTTATGGTAATGTGTTATAGCACCAATTGAAAACTAATACAAAAGGGATCAATGAACTTTAAAATAGATAAATATAAAGAGAAAGAAGGGACAGGAAATTATTTTTAAAAATATATTGGTTAAGAATTTACCAAATTTGGTGAACAACAAAATCGTATAGATCCAAGAAGCTTGGATAATTGCCAGCAAGATAAACACAAAGTAAACTGCACCTAGACTCTTCATAGTAAAACTTCTGAAGACAAAAGATAAAGACAAATATTGAAAGCAGCCAGAGAAATACATTATGTACAGAACAATTATACAAATGATGGCTGAATTATCATCAGAAACTGTAATAGCTAGGAGACGTTAGAGGCACTTTAGATTTTCAACAAATGGTACTGGAACAACTGGATAAATATATGGAGGTAAGGAACCTTGACTCCACACACCATACAATAGTAATTTCAAAATGTATTATAGCCTTAAATGTATGAGCTAAAACTATAAATCTCTTAGAAGAAAACACTAGAGACTATTTTTGTGATCTGAGAACATAGACAAAGATTTCTCAGAGGACAAAAACATTACATGTGTAAAAAAGTAATTATTTAAAAAAATTAGATTTTATAAAAATTAAAAAAATAAATACTCATTAAAATCTAATGAGGAAGTTGGAAAAGGCCAAACCAGGATCTGGGAGAATATATTCACAGTACAAAAATCCAGCAAAAGAATTATACCCAGGATATTTAAAAGTCTCTTTCAGATCATAATAAAAAGACAAATAATCCATTAAGGTGAGTAAAGCTGTTGAATAGATAGCTCACAAAGAAGATACACAATGGGTCAAAAGTATGTGAGAAGGCACTAAACATTACAAGCCATCAAATAAATGCAAATTAAAACTGCATGATATACCATTATACTCAACCAGAAAAAAATATTTTCAGTGTCTAGTGTTGACAAGGATGTGGAGAAATTGAAACTCATACTTTGCTGGAGGGAGGGTAACAACTACTTTGGAAAACTATTGGTAGTTTCTCATAAAGCTAAACATATAACAATCACTCACCAAATTCCATTAGGTATTTACCAAAGAGAAATGAAAACATGTATCTGCAAGATGACTTGTACAAGAATGTTCATAACATCTTTATTTCTAATTGCCAAAAAATCAGAAATAACTCAAATGTTCAACAGGATTACAAATAGCAATTTATGGTTATTTGTACAATGAAACAACACAGAATAAAAAAGAATCAATTACTGATATAAACAACAACATAGATAAATCTCAAAAACATTATGTTAAGTGAAAGAAGCTAGACAAAAAATGCACATACTATTTGATTCTATTTATATGAAGTTCAAGAACAGGTTAAAAAAATCTATGTTAAAAAAATTAGAAAACTTGTTGCTTATGGAGGAGGAGATTGAAAGGATCACAAAGGAATATTCTGGGGATGATAGAAATGTTCTATTCATATTTTGGAAAGTTTTTATTTTGTTTACATATATGAATTTATCGAATTGTACATTTTAACATTCATTTAATTGTATAGATTTTATTTTAACTTACCAACAATAACAACACAAAACAAATAAAAAAACTAACATTAATTTTTTGTTCAAAAGGCTGTGATGGCTCCTTATTCCACTCAGCCAAAAGTCAAACAAAATACAATGGCCAAAAAGGCATTCCTGATCTGATCTCATTGCCTCTCTGATCTCCTGTTATTCTCCCCTTCATTCACCTGTTTCCAGCCATACTTCCTTCTTTGCTGTTTCCTGAATATTAGGTCTTAAGAACTTTGCTTCAGCAGCTTCCTCTCCTGGAATGCTTCTACTAATATTTTTTTTACTAATTCTCATTTATTTTAATTATTTTAAATATTTACTCAATTCTTATATTTTCTATGAGGACTATCTTGACCATACTATTTAATGTTTCAATCTGTTCCTCTCCATCTTTGATCCTCTTATTTTTCTCCACTTTTCCTTTAACATATAGCACTTACCACGTTTGATACAATGTCATATACTCATTAATTATTATTATTGTTATCTTTTTTTCCTGGCTGTAATATAAGCTCCACAAGGGCTAAAATATTTTTTATTCATTAATATACTCCAGCTTCTAAAATATTTGCTTGATGAACATTTTTGTATTGAGTGAATGTATAAATAAGAGAAAAAATAAAAACAACATGAAAGCTTCACTATTATTCACTTAATAATCCCCTTTTTATTTGGCTCCTATTATGTGCATATGGTTGAGAGCAGAGGAAAACTTTCTGTTTTCAGGATTTCAGCTTACTTCACAAGAATTTTGGGAGCCTGGAGCCTATGGGCATTTTTTTTTTTTTTTACATATTTAATCTTCATCTATTAGTTTTACTCATTATAGCATTCTACACAAAATTTCTGATTAATCAATTCACCTTTAATAATTTTATGCTTTTCATGAAAACACCAATATTTAACATAGTAAGATAAAAGTAAAGCTTGTGGCCCCTTTTTTTTTTTTTTTTTTTTGCTTAAATGTATTTTAACCTTAACAGTTTTTATTCTTGTTTTTTTTTAATTAAAATACAGCACTAGACAATTAAATATCAAGTCTAAAGAGAATGAACTAAAATTTTTCTTATTATAAAAGACACAAAATAATTATATTCATTATTTTGTTTTTCTTAAAATTTTGTGTATAAAAATCAGAAACAATTTCATACTACGCACATGAACACAGTAACATACTATTTATAAAATTGCTAGATATGAATTAAAAAAATTATTTCGACATTTCTCTTTGGTAAATTAATGGAAAAACAAAACAAATACAAATCTTTTCTCTAAGGTAATGCAAGAGAAATTTTCTACTTTAACTATATGTGCATATGAACCTGATATCACTTGGAAGAAGAAAAAGAAGAATCAATAATAACATATTAACTTTATCACTTTGGTAGCAGAACTGTCATATAGAGATACATAAAAATCACTCACATGTACTTTTCTTGCTGGAAAACTGAAATTAGATTTGATTATATGGTATCTGATACTTAATGAGAGTTTTAATTTTATACTCTTCAGTCAAAAAGGTGGCTAATAACAAGTTACTTTGTTTTAAAGAGATTCTTATGGGGCACTCTTGGATCCAGGTCATTCTCTTTAGATGTGCAAATTATTCCACTAGCTCTTTTGTAACAAATTATTTCCTTGAGTCCTTCTTTCTTCCTTCTCTTTTCCTTCCTTCCTTCTCTCTTCCTTTCTTCCTTCTTTCCTTCCTTCCTTCCTTCCTTCCTTTCTTCCTTCCTTCTTTCCTTCCTTCCTTCCTTCCTTCCTTCCTTCCTTCTTTCCTTCCTTCCTTCCTTCCTTCCTTCCTTCCTTCCTTCCTTCCTTCCTTCCTTCCTTCCTTCCTTCCTTCCTACCTTCTTTATTTTTCCACTAAACATTGATCAGAAGATATATTGCAATACCAGGAGAGTTAGAAATACATAATTTCTACCCATGAGGAACGGATCAGTGGACAAAATATTAAAAAATCCAAATTATACTATAAATAGATATTTAGAAAGTTAGATGTATATGTGTATATATTTAAAATGCAGGAAGAATGAATAACTTTGAAGCCAGTAGGCATTGTTGGATCACTTAGAAGTAATACTGCTAAATATCATACAATACACAGGACAAGCCCCATCCCCACATTCCATCCCATGACAATAAATTCATGTCTAAAATGTTAATAGTATCAAAGCTGATAAATCCTATCTTATACTCATATGACCAAATTTGCTAGAACTTTCTAATTTTTTCTTCTGAATATGCCTCCAACTTCTTTATATTTCTTCAGATTCCTTTCTTTTCAATATTTCTTTTTCATGATTTTTTTGTGGCCTATTCATTGCTTTTCCATTGTTAGCTTATTTCTTTGCAAAAGCCTATATCTCTTCCTCTTTCTCTTTAATAAAGATCATCTTATCTTCCTTTATTCTCACTTCTCCATGAGCAGTGCCATTAAAGTGATTTCTGTTTGACCTAAATTTAAATTTACATATAGATTCATATTTATAAGATATTTCTTCTCCAAAGTGCAGAAGCAGTGACACAAAAGAAATTACATAAGAATGAGTTCTCTAGTTGTTAAATTTTTCCCCTAAATATTTCTGAATATGCAGATGATAAGGTGTTATTTAATTTATATAGTAACTATCTACTTTATTTTATTTTGTTTAGTTTCATTCAGTTTAGTTTAGTTCATCTTAGTTTAGCTTAGTTTAGTTTAGCTTAATTTAGCTTAGTTTAGCTTAGCTTAGCTTAGCTTAGCTTAGTTTAGCTTAGCTTAGTTTAGCTTAGCTTAGTTTAGCTTAGCTTAGCTTAGTTTAGCTTAGCTTAGCTTAGCTTAGCTTAGTTTAGCTTAGTTTAGCTTAGTTTAGTTTAGTTTAGTTTAGTTTAGTTTAGTTTAGTTTAGTTTAGTTTAGTTTAATTAGTTTGGTTTCTATTCATTGGCTGAACTAATATGATCAAAATAGTTTTCTAGAAGAAGCGAGGGGGAGAGAAAAAAGTAGGAAAACAATACATTGCAGACCAGAAGGAGAATTAGAAACAAGATCTGGAACATGTGTCTATAAAAGCACTGAACAATTTAATTATATGGAAGAAAGATCAGAAATCATTTGAAAACTTGCACTCATCCTCGAAAGTTTGCATCCATAGCAATGATACCAATGTTAGCTTTAGCTGAGAGATGTTTACGCCTCTGTTATTAATAAAACATGACTTACTAATTCTGATGAGCATTTTTATATGTAACTTCATTTTAGGTAGTCAAATGTTATTTGAAAAAAAAACAACAAAAAAATAAGTAATAGTGAATAAACCTTTGATTTTTGTCATTTCTGTTTTTTACTCTATTTTAAAGTTAAACCACTAGATTTTTTTTTTTTCAGCAAAAGTAGGACCAATTTGATGTTTTATTGATTTAGAAATACCATGCTTTCTCAGACTTCACATGCTATGCTTTGACAGCCTGACTGCTGGGTGCTATATTTCAGAACAAAGCCTTAGTAACACTCTTGGAAATGGAAGGTCTGTGGATCTTTTGTTGTTGCTGTTGTTTATCATTCTTTTTTTCTGATTAGTAAGTCTATATAAATAGATATGTACTTTTTTTATTGCAGATTACTAACTATAGCCTGGAAATAGTTTTGTAAAATACAGTTTATTTATTTATTTTTCTTTCTTTTATCAAAATCCAGCATAATAAACATTTGGAAAGAATAAACACTAGAAAAAAAATAACCATGAAGTATTTTTCCTATGGATATGAAAGTTTATAAAGATTCTCTTGTGTATTGCTATAGAACTTCAGGGTAACTTTTGTTTAAGCTTGTGGATTTATTAGAAGTTAATAATTGGATGTTCAGTTTTAATACTTTATTTTTGTAAGAATTTTATCTACATTTAATTTACTTATGGAAAACACATTTTTGTAACTTATCCACTTTAACAGCAGAACTGAAAATGCTGTAGGACAGGAAAGAGAGTGCTGAGAAGGACTTTGCCTAAAAGGAGATTTAAGTTGGCATACTGTTTAAGGAGATATAGATTAAGATGGCCAGACATCTGAGATTGCCCATTCCAATTTTAATTCAATTCACTTTAACAAATAGTTTTTAATGATCTGAAAATTATAAGACATCGGACTGGACTCGGCAGAAGATAAACACATGGGAGGCACTTCCTCCCCTAGGTAGTTTAGTTTGGTTGGATTTGGGGGAGGCAACACAAATATGTACATAGATAACTTTTATAGGAGACAAGTGTAAACAAATATTGTTAAAGAGCTGTCAGTACAATGTTATCATGTGAAGAGCTTAAATAGGAGATGTCATTCTTTTAAGGTCCAGAGGGTTATTAAGCCTTCATGGAGGAAGCTAATTGTGAAATGGACATTAGAAGTGAAGTTTTTAAAAACAGAGAAAGAAAAAATGGCAAAGAAGGAAGAGAGAAAAAGGTGAATCAAATGCAGTTTTAATTTTGCCAGCAATTGGGTATGGGGGAAGCCTATGAACGCTTTTGATAAGGATTAGAATAGTATCTATTCCAGTGATAAATAGAATAACACCAAAACTTGGAGCCAGAGTTCTAGCATATTAGACATGTCTGTTTCTGCTACAAATGATAAAAATTCCTTAAAGTAATTCAAACAACAAAAGATAATGTATTAATCCATATAGCTAGAAAGTCCAAAGTGAATCTGAATTTAAGTGCAGATAAAGAAATCTAAAGGTTCATGAAAATTCTTTGAGGCTTCTTCTCTATCCCTATTTCTCTGTTTTACTTGTTTTAGCTTTGCCATGTTAGTTGACCCAATTTTCTCTTTTCAGCAAGTTCTTTCTACTGTCACTAGCAGCCTTACCTTTATATGGCCCTGTCTTAGCACATCTAGTTATCTTTCCAATATCTGTTCATCAATTATAGAAGGCATTTATTTGGCCTTGCTTATTTGTTAAATGCTAACCCCTGGGTCAACTACTGTGATAGGAAAATTGTTCACAATAATTGGTCATGCTTGGGTGACACATCCACCACTCCCTAAGAATGGGAGAGGGAATAACTGTAGTTGGTAGAAAAATAATAAGGCTTAATGGGAAATGTGCTGGGTAGTCACCCCAAATAACTCTCAAAATCCTTACCCAATCTCCTTACCAAATCTATTTTTAAATTAAATGTTTTCTTTCAAAGCATTTTTTTGTTCTTTATTTGTATTCCAGCTCCTTCATCAAGCTTCTCAGGAAATAATTAGCATAATTTTAATCATTACAAGTAGAACTATGGTATTTTCTCCCTTCTGAAAATCTTTCTCACATGGTTAATTCGGCCCAAGGATCTGTATTATAGTTTACCCATATCGTCCCTCTCTTAAAAGCACAGGAATGGCTTTATATTAAATATGTTAGATTAGACTTCACTTTTAAGAGGACTTTCAACTACTGACATGTATCTGACAACCCAAATTACTTTTCTTCTGTCTGCTGTATAAATATTTCTTAAACTTTTGGGTCAACAATAATCTGATGAAAACTGAGGACCAGCTTCCTAGAAAAATAACATATAAACATAGTATGGATTTTTATAGAACCTCGAGAGTTCACAAATCTTTGATGTGGAAAGCAACTTAGAATATGGGGAGAAGAAAGTAGACACCAGTTCAGATATTCTGCAAACCCTCAGAGTGTTTTAACAGAAATAAGATATGTCAGATTTCTAGTTTAATTATATTACTTTGTCTACAGAGAAGAAGTGAATTTGAGGTTATTAAAAAAGGCAGGTGCCAGAGAGATCAGTAAAGAGACTGATATACATGTACAAGAGGTCAAATAGGCAGGACTTTATTATTTATTTAAGTGGGTACTCAAGTAAGAGAATTCTAGGATGAATCTCAAGTTTCTAGATTGTGGTGGCATTAATTGAGGATAGAAATCTCAGAGGAGAAGTAACTTTGGCAGATCATGAGGAGCTTACTCATAAACTTATGGGATTTAAGGTACATGAAATAAGGTGGGTCAGTTGGATATACAAGATATATATTCATAACATTCTGGAGTCTTTGTATAGAACAGTGCCACTCAAACCTTAGCAGGCATAAGAATCATTTAGAAAGTCTAGGGAAACATATTGCTAGGCCCCACTCTCAGCTTTTAATTCACTAGGTTTGGGCTTGGCAGGAGAATATGCATTCCTAATAGCTTCCAGGTGATGTGGATACTGTTGGTCTCAAGACCGCTGTAGGAAACAGTGATATAAAAGATTTATGTTGTTTTAGGTTTCTGTCCAACTTTTTCTCTTTTTGTAACAGCATCCCTTCCACCTTCCCACCAACTTCCTCTGAGAAATGCTCTTCTCTTACTCCAACCATTATATTCTTGTTTTTTTTGCCTTTGTTTATTTATGTGTGATTACACATTGAAAGAACCATCTCTGTATATAACCAGTTTCATAGATACAAAGAATAGAATGGTGGTTGCCAGAAGCTGGGGTCAGGGGAAAATGGTGGAGGGGTGTTGGTCAAACTTTCAGTTATATGGTGAATAAGTTCTAAGGCTCTACTGTACAGCATCATGATTATAGCTATTAATATGGAACTGTATACTTGAAAGTTGCTGAGAGTAGACCTTAAGTATTCTTACAACACACACACACACACACACACACACACACACACACAAAGGGGATAACTATGTGAAGTGATGTGATAATTATTTTGAACTTGGTAATGATTCTATAATATGTCTCAAATCATCACATTATACATCTTAAATATATATACTTATATTTGTCAATTATTCTTCAGTAAAGTTAGAAAAAATAAAAATTAAAAAGAGGAGAATGAGGCCACCACAAAGAGAGAAGGGAGGAACAAGGAAAAAAGAAAGAAGTAAAAAGAAAAAGCAAGAAAAAGGGACAAGAGTTTGAATCCTGTTTATCTATGAAGCTTCCCTTTCTAATTACTTGAGCTCTAAATTCCCCTTCTTCGTTAAACTGGCTAGAATTTTAAAAATCATTTTCTCTAAAAAAAGTCTTAGTATACGTTTTCTTTCTTACTTTACTTCTTTTTTCCATTGTTTTGTTCTTTCTTTCTCTTTCTTTCTTTCTTTCTTTCTTTCTTTCTTTCTTTCTTTCTTTCTTTCTTTCTTTCTTTCTTTCTTTCTTTCTTTCTTTCTCTTCCTCTCTTCCTCTCTTCCTCTCTTTCTCCTTCCTTCCTTCCTTCCTTCCTTCCTTCCTTCCTTCCTTCCTTCCTTCCTTCCTTCCTTCCTTCCTCCCTCCCTCCCTCCCTCTCTTTCTTTCGTTTGTTCTTTCTTTCTTTCTAAAATTTTTGAGATTTTGATTCCCACATGTGATACCTATGTTAGTAAAGCAAGTTAACAAAAGTTTTTTCTCTAAAAATTCCAATAATTTTTACATATTCCCAAACCAAATAAAATCAGCACAATCCAAATTTGATTTGCATTCTCTGTGTTCTTATTGCTACAAATTTAATGTAGGTCATGGCTCAGTTGTAAGGCATTTTATTGATTTAGTTATCCTAACATAAACACCAATCCTATTAGAAACATCGATATTGGTAGAATTAGCTATGGATATGTGCTGGCATGGGCAGTGTTTAATAGTTTTTGTTCTAATTGTGGTTTTGTTATTGTTATTGATTTAGAGGGAGACATTCAGGTCTCTATCTTGCAGTGTTTTGCAAGCAGCAATGATTAACATACACAGCTGTTCTTTTGTTGTACAATGAAATTAATAGAAAGAAAACCACCTGAGGCACATTAATTAATAGTTAAGAGAAAAATGTTAACCTATTTGCCCTCTTCATTTCTCCAACTGAATAGATAACAGATTTTCGTTAATAAAATTTTGTTAATAAAATGCTGTATGTTATGTGAATTACTTTTCTGTTGGGAAAACTTAGTGAAGCGCAAAACCTCCAGATAGCACCAGATCTAATTTTTGTTTTTCTTTACATTCTCTTTCTGGTATGCTATGTGGTATTTAGAGAGATTTTAAAGCACCTGGATTTCTGTGGGAAAAGAAAAAATTTAGATTGACAATGACTTGAAAAATTTTTTCTTAGGGTATGGGGAGAACAATCTGGTATTATGCCTGTGTAAACTGTTCATCTTCCCCTTAACTGTTCCCAACATCTTAGTGACAATTGAAGAAGAAAAGTTAATACCCAGTAGTCACGTTGTTCAGGTAGAGCATTTCTAATCCTAAGAAAAAGCTGGAATATCACCTTTTGATGGAGTCTACTATTCCTAAACTCAGGATCTTAATAACCTACCATTACTGAATGAAGAGAGTAAATGACATTTCACTAATTCTCAAGATATCATTTTATTTATTTATTTATTTATTTATTTATTTATTTATTTATTATTTTAAAAAAAATTAATTAAGTTTATTGGGGTAACATTGGTTAATATAGTTATATAATTTTCAGGTGGACATTATCATTTGACATCTGTATATTCTTTTGTGTTTACCACTCAAAGTCCAGTTTCCTTCAGCTACCATATGTTTAATCTCCTTTATCCCATCTACCTCTTCCCTCCTCCCCCACCCTACTAGTAAACACTAGTCTATAGTCCTCTGGTGACCGTAGTTTATAGTCCATGTCATGAGTCACAAGATATCATTTTAACAGAAGCTTTGGAGGAAGGAGTTGTTTTATGCCCATAGTAAAAAAAAAAAAAAAAAAAAAAAGAGTTAGGTATAAATCTCATGGATGTTATTCTCTAGTTACATTTTTAAATTAGAAATGTGTGAAGCTCTACCAGGCCTGCTTAATTTGTGCCTCTGGATTCTTTTTAGGAGCGAGGACAGATAATGCACGTTTCCATGATGTAGCACAAACAGAAACCTTATTTCATTTGTTAGTTGAGTAGAACTTGAAAGAGTTTTTTTGAAAATATGAGACGGAGTTTCCCACTGAGCTAATCTCCTTTTCTTGAATTCTACCATTGCCCTCACCATATGTCCTGCTGCATTATTATAAACATATATAACTGCTGAGGTAATTTCTCTTTTTAGCAAATAGATGTAGTTGTGTTTCTAAAATTATCTCTACGCAAGTTAAATTTTCCTATAAAATAATTATCAGTACTAACATACAACAGTTTTGATTATCTATGTTCAATGAGAGGAAATGATATGTATAAAAGAAAAAGATGGGGTAGGGCTTGGGTATGGCTGGAGAACGAAAAGATAGATTGGAAGCAGAACATAAATGCTAGGCAAAGGAGCAAAGGAGTTTGGAATTAATATCAATACTGTAAAGAACCCCTCATAGCAATTGGCTTGGGTCTCTGAGTATCACTGCAAATTCCATGTTAAGCCACATGTGAATGCTTCTTTGATAACTTTTTACCACCAGTACCATTACCAGGCCTCTCCCCTAATGTGAGAGTAGGAGCTCCCTCCTCTTCATCCAAAAGCTTATTTCATTTCAGATCCTAGGTTTTCCTTCAAACAGTCCCCCACCAATTTTCCTTCCATCCTCCCCCCGATATATGCAGAAACTGCTACTGTAAGCCAACTTTCTCTTGTAGATACTTCCACAACTTTTTTCATACTCAGAGCAACACAACCTGTTTTGTAAGCTTTGTGCACATGCAAAGTATTCATGAAGAAATGTGTAAGACTAGTGATTAACAGCAGGGGTTCTGGAGTCAAAATTCATTGGTTCAGTCCCATACTCTAATAATAACTTTTTGTGTCACCCTGATAAAATTATTTAACCTCTTTCAGTGTTTGTAAATTGAGGATAAAGTATGGGCTTCAAATGGTAATTTCAATTTCAAAGAGTCATGAGATAACACCTGTAAAACACTTATTAGAATCCTTCTTTAGAAGGGATGAACATGGAAAAAATATAATCAGGATTGTATTTGGAAAGAGGAAAGAGCAATGGATATTTCATGGGCCAACAAGTATGTCCATCACAATTTGTTTTGAATGTTAAATAAGATAATGTAGTAAAATATATAGCATAGCATCCATTTGCTATACCGAAATGCTAATCCCTCTCCTCTCTCTGTTGCTAGTTTCTTATTAATAAACACTTACTAAACTGAGGCTTTATCTGGCATTGATGATGGATTACTTCAAAAAATGAAAGTGGGGGAGGAAAGCTGAAGGGAGACACTGAAGATGAGTTAGAACAAATTAGAAGGTTATAGGAGTTCAGATAAGAAATAATAAACCTCAAACCATGGAGGTGACAATTAAACTGGAAGACAGTGATAAATGTGAAAATGTTATGGAGCTAGAATTTATAGGATTGGTGATTGACTGGTGATATGAGATGGTAGGAGAGGAAGTAACTTTAAGATTTTGAATTTGGTTGCCAGGGAAAATGTCAATACTTTTAAAACAGAATTAAGAAGGGCTGGTTTGGGGGGAGTGGGATGATTTTGGTTCATGGGGTGTTTTAAGTTCAAGAGTCTGGCAGAATATCTAAGCAGATTATTAATGAGATTCTTAATTTAGTATGGAGAACAGATTCTTTGGGTCACTCAGATAAGAGTGTTAAATTTGATGAAATTTCAGAAAGAATCATACACATCTAATAGAAGAGGGTCAAGGAAAGGAATTACGAAAAAAGATAGAAAGGAAAAGAATGATCAATCAGAGATACACAGGTACACACAGTAGTAGAGGGATAAGTTATTTCAAACAAAAAGATATTCAGTGTTAAATAGTACACATATTTTTAAGGAATTTAAAACTAGATAAAAGAAAACACATAGGACTCAGTGATTAAAAGGTCAATATTACCTCCGAGGGAGCAAATTCAATAACATCAGTGGTGAAAGTTAAGACATTTAGAGTGATTAAGAGAAAATGACGGGAATAGCTACTCTTTCAAAAATTGGGCGGTAAAGGGTTTAAATTCAGAGAGAACAGAGATTTACTGGGGAAGAAACGGAATCAGTATAAGAAAAAAAAGTGAAGCTGCAAGAAAGTGAGAAAGGCAATGATAGAAGATCTACTTTCAAGAACTTACTGTATGGCAGGCACTGCTATGGTTCAGTTTTTGAAGGAAGAACCTGAGATTGTGGGATGTTAAGTAACTTGCACAGGACCATGCAACTAAAAAAGAGTAAAGCCATGCTATGAATCTATTTGTGGTTGCAAACTCCATACTCTCTGCTATGCTGTGATGCAAGCACCTGAAAGAGAGGAGGGATGAGGTCATCTGAAGTACCAGTCAAGAGAGACATTTATTTTGGCAAAGAGAGGGGCCCTTCTTTCTCAAATGCAGGACAAAGGTAGAAAGAGAAAATGAAGCTGGGGATGAATTTGAGATAGAGGGGAGGAAACTTAAAAATGTAGTGAAAGGTTAAATAAGTACAAATTAGTAGTTGATAGATGGTCATGGGGATGGGGAGCATGGCAGAGGGAAAGCAGTTAGCATTGACATATTGGCTAGGTGAAAAACCAGAGGAGAGAAGGAGCAATTAAGGGGATCATTTTATAACATATATAAATGATTAATCGACATACTGTGTACTTGAAACCAAAAAAAAAAAAAAAAAAAAAAGAAAGTAACCAGAAAAAAAGTTCAGGTGGGAGGGCTTTAACTTGCTCTTCAGAGCCCTGCCTTCAGAACACAAGAGCCAGGAGAATTTTGTAGACTTAAGGAAATAGAAAAATATTCTAAAGATTAATGCATATCTTAATCTTTTACCTCCTATTAGGCTGAGATTAACAGTCTTTACATAGAAAGTTCTTTCTTTAGTAAAGAATGTTTTGTTTTCAATTTCAAAAAGAATTTTAAGAATGGTGCATAAATGTAAAAGTTAACTTACGAATATTCATAGTGTGGCTGACTGGGCGCATTAAAGTTTAAAGTTGGTAAATAGCTATATATATGATTTACCAGTGAGATAAAGGGATACTATAGTTGTTTTCTTCATACTTCCTTTTACCTAATAACTCTACTCAGTCAGCTGGATGTTTTGTATCATTGCCTCAGGAAAGAAAAAACACTGTAGCAGAGGAAACAGAGAAATCTTAATTTTTGAGATTTCACTAGCCTAGGCCTCAGAGAGTGAACAGAAAATTTGGATAATGCGATATGATAAAGGTGATAAAAAGAGCAATAAAGTTCTGACTCAATTTGTTTGCCATCAGTGTCTACCTTTAGACTAGATGACTGTTCTCTTTGACACAGGTAGATGTGGAAGAGAGATGAAAAGGAAAACAGGAGCATGAGAAACCTGTTTTCCCTAAGAAATCAGGCCCTGGGAGATTTAAAGAGAACAAAAACCACTCACCAGAGAGCTGAGGATCCAAGAGCAGAGAACGCTTTTCAGGGCCCAATTCAGAAAGTTCCAGCTTAGTATTCTACATGGTATATGTAAACTGATGGATCTATAAATTGTTTAGAGTATTTTGCACTCCAGTGGGGTATGGAAAATAAAGTGACTTCTATATGTAGAAAAGTGGCACAGGAAAAAAAAAATGGCTGTGGGAGACTCATGTGTGTTTCTCCAGACTCAGAATGAAGGAGAGACAGACTGACTCCAGAGAAGAATTGGAGGAGTTAACAAAGAGGGAGCCAGTTCTGAAAGATGCTGAAAACTGGGATGACTCAGAATTCTTGCATGACTAGTTGATGATCCAGTCAGATGGCTTAGTACTGATAAATGGTTCCTACACTAACCCTCATCCAAATTCACCGTGTGGTTATTGGTGAATATCCACAGTGACATAGTCGCTGTGGGGATATCCATATAGTAACAACAAATTCATTATTTTAAAAAAAAATCAGATTTAATAAGTTTATGTTTCATAATTTCAAAGGGCTAGAAATAAATATGGAACACTTTAATTTAAAAGTCTAATGCTACTTTGAAATTTAATAATATTAAATACCCCAGTAGCAAAAATGTTCCTAGTACAGTGTTATTATTTGCCATACAAAGTTGTAGGGGAAGCAGAAAATCCTCAGGTTCATGATGGACTAGCACATTTTTAACCCCCAAATGAAAATTTTATAAAGTTTTCAAAGTGTTTTCTGTAAACACAGTTGTAATCAAGATAAAGGGAGAGTATATTTAAGAAAACCCTTTATTTCCTGCCATTTTGTTTTTTGTTTCATAAAAGTAATTATTTTATTTCTAAAGAGAATGTAAATTCTTGAGAGAAAAGTTTGGGTCCTCCCCCGCAGTTCAAATAAAATAAAAAGAGACCTGCATTCAAGGGAAGGGAATTTAGCTCCAGAGGAGTCCAGAAGGGATACAAACCTAACCCTCTCCAAGTCGGCATCGGCAATAAGAAAAGGCAAATTGTTTTAAGGATGGGAGCCAAGTATGGAGACAAAAATCTGTGTAGAAGGCAAATGGAAAGGCTTAGGGAACTATTTGTAGTGGAAATCTCCTGGAGAATATCTCTTTTCTTTATTAAATTTATTTGGGTGACAATGGAGAAACTTTGGGGAGTACCAGCTGCAGAGTGGAGAGGTAATGTCATTGATAGGAACAACACCACATCTGTGATTCAAACTCATGATCTGTGATTCAAACCATGCCCAGGGCATGGTTTGCAGACTTCCATAAAAATTTTTATAGAATAAACCAATTAAATTTTTCATATAAATTGATCTAGTATGGTAGAAAGATCCCATGGTTTGGAGGAAGAAGAGAACTGTTTGAATTCTAAGCCAGGAAAAACAGCCCCTTGACCTGTTTTCTTCATGTGTAAAATGAAGTTAATCCTATTTTTTCTTCCTTGCTGTATTATTTAGATGATCAAAAAAGATAATATATTAGAAAGTATTTTTGTAAATGGTAAAATGTTAGGCAAATATTATTAAAATTACTTTTGAAATCATTTAAAAGCTATTGGAAATTTATTAAATGCTTTTAAAATGTAATAAAAGGAAAAGAATACTTATTACACTGAACATTTCAGATAACAATCATCCAATCAAGCAAATGCATAATGCTTTCACTCTTTTCTTCTTCTTTTTAGTTAGTCCATTAATTAGTGTCCCTTTCTGAGTAGAGAGGCTGGGGTAAGAAGTATCCCCAAATCTTTGGACTTTGGACTTTTGGCACACAGGTCCACCAAGGTAAATGCAGGCCTTGTCCATATTGTCAGACATAGCTCCTCTTACTGTCTCTGGAGCTGTCCTCTTGCTAATCACCCAACTGTAGTATGCTGGTTCATGCCTTGCCTTTAGCACTTACTCTTTCTTCCTGGAGTCTATTTTTCTTGGATTCATATTCATTCTGCAAGACCTACTGCACCAAGAATTTTCTGTTAGTAAAGTGAAGTAAAACAATAAATAGGGCATTATCTTAATAATTTGAGTAAAAATTACATTTCAGCATTATTTAGAAAAGTATTCCTTAAAAAGTGTGCTTTAGTCCTAAACTACTATAACAAATTTCTTTAACTTTTCATTTTGTTTTTATATTTATAAGTTTTAGTCTTGGAATAATTTTTTTAAAAAGTCATTTTTTTTTAAGAAAAATAACTATATACCTCACTTGGAGTTCAGAGAGTTTGTTCTCCATTTCTACCACCAAGTGCTGTATAGTTGGTGCAGAGCTATTGGAACAGCATTGATTTGAGTGTGAGTCCTGATAAACTCTTTAATCAAGTGCTGGCAATTCAGTCAAATAGCACCTGCAACAGCTCAAAGAGAAAATGCTAAACTGAAATTAATGCTTATGTTTTTCTTCCGAGAAACTAATTTCATTAACAAAATTAGATTTCTTGGAGGGGTAATTGACACAATCTGATAATTCAGAGATTTGTCATTAAAAATTAAGCTTATAGGGAAACAACATGAATTCCACTTCCGCTACCAATCCCCTGGCAGCAGAGCATGCAAAGCAAAAATCTCACAAAGAAACGGCAATAGCAAAATAAAGAAGATGATCTTCAGTAGTATGCCCTGAATCACTTTAGTCTTAGCAGAGAGAAAAATGCTAATAATGACTTTTCTCTCTTTGTTAAAATGTTTTTATTTGGGGGTAATGTGTAATTTTATTCAGAAAAATATTGAAAACTTTCTAGTATTCTGAAGAGAGGCAGTAATGAATTTACCTTATCTAATAATAAATGAAGATCTTTTCCAAGTTCCTCAAAAATCCAGTAACTCTCAAATTCCAGGAGGTAGTAGAATTTTTTTTTTTTGACTTCTAGAATTTTTTTCATAATAATTGTCTTCTCATGTGGAGTTCTTAAATGTGATAGAAGGATATGTGCCAGAAGAGGTCAGAAAAATCTTACAGCTTCACAGGGGAAAAAAGTGAGCTTTTTATTATTCTGCGCCTTAACTTTGTTTTTCTTTTAATTTCGAGGCTGCTTCTTTATACACCTTATATCTATTCAGCAAGAAGTTTACTGCTTCTCAGCTGCCCTATAATACCAGCCTGAGTGACTTATACCTTCACTATGTCCTTTTGCATTTATTTTTAAAACAACTTATTTGGTACCTAACTTCATACCGCATTTAATTTTTTCACTATTTTTACTGTTTTTTATATATTTCCAGATTGTTCTCCAGAAATAGTGTCAATTTATGGCAACAAACATGTGTGTATCTGTTTGCTTGGCTCTCTACTAACGCAGGGTTTATCAAAATAAGACTCAGAGTTATACACATTTCAAAAAAGAAACAAACATTTATGGGGGGGGGGGAAGAGTTGGCCTAAAAAGAAGGGCTATTCCCCAAATAACACAATTTCAAATACATAGAAAAGAAAATATCCTTCAAAATTAGGAAAGTTTCTAAGTTCATATAGATCTGTTCAAAGTAGAAAGCAGCAACTTTTTGACATGATTTTTATATTCACAGAGGTCAAGACACATCTTCAACATCAGCATGGAAAAGATGACAGATAAAATTGTTTTTGTCAGGGAGTCCAGGTTTGTATGGTAATGTTCACATTTTTATTATCTTGGGGATCAGAACCAGTTAGCATTCCCGCAGGTTTTGTTTTGTTTTGTTTTGTTTTTTCCTAGAGTATAAAGGATTCTTTTTGACTGGAGTATGTGGAGCATTTATTCGATTAGAAGCAGGGCAAAGTGTTAGTTTTGCTTCTAGAGCACCTCCTTATGGTCAAGTGCTTGCCACTAAGGTGCCAATTTTACCACATAATTTGCTTATTTATTTCTTATTCAATATTTTATTTAATCAGGTTAAAATAAAGATTTTGATTTCAAATCTGGAGCCATAAAATATTAACTCTTAAAAGTTAACTTTTATCTGTAAGTATTTAAAAGACCTGCAGTTGTTAATTTACTTTTATGTCAATGAAGACTTATTGTTCTTATAAATTCTATTGAGATTAAGAACCAAGAATCATCCCATTTACCTCTTTCAAATTTCTTCTGCAGAACCTATAACTGTAAGTGTCATCTTTCTTTTTTTCTAAATTCTGAGGGTTCCACTGGAAGAAGATACTACTTACAGTGTTTCCTTCCAGTTTGTATAAATTAGACATGTTATATATTTGTGAAAAAATGACAAGAGGGAGGAATTAAGATTATTGTGTTACTATAAAGTACTCTCAGTTCTTATGAAGCAGTGTTATGCTCTTTGCAAGTTAACTGAATTAATTAAAAATGTATATTGGAAACTCTAAAAGACTACTTAAAAAAGTAAAAAAATAAAAGGATAACTGATATGCTAAGGAGGGAGAGAAAAATGGATTATATGAAATATTCATTTAAAACAATTAAATGCAGAAAAAGAGTAGAAGACAAAAATAGGAAGAAAGAATAAGGGCAACAAATAAAAAACAGTAATAAATATGGTTGATAATAATTTAATCATATCAATAATCACTTTGGATATCAATGGTCTAAATTTACCAATCAAAAGCCAGAGATTGTCAGAGTGGATCAAAAAACAAGACCTAACTATATGTTATTTACAAGAAACTTATACAGATAAAAATAAGACACATATCTATAAAAATAAGTGGGTGGAGAGATTAGTGTTAGTAGTATGCTAACACGAATCAAAAGATAGCAAGAGTAGATACACTGTCTTAATTTCAGATAGAGCAGACTTCAAAGCAAGGAAATTTATTAAGAATGGGGAGAAACATTACACAAAGATAAAGAGGTCTATTCTCCAAGAAGATATAACAGACTTTAATATGTATGTGCCTCCTAGAAGAATGTCAAAATAGGTGAAGTAAATCTAAAGAAAATATATTGAAATTAAATTTGTTGACAGTAACTGTCAGTTTTTAAATATAAACATGATTATGTTTATTTTTAATGAGAAAAGACTCACAAAAACTAAAATGTATTTATATTAATACCCTTTACCTATATAAAATTCACCTAAGAAGGCTGACTGTTTTTCTTTTAAAAATAAAAATAAACAAGTCAACTCTCCTTACAGTAGTGTGTTGATCAAATATCTGAAGAATGTTGAACATAGCTAATTATTTTTATACAACTCCTTTTAAAAATGAAGAAATAAATCTCTGTGTTACCTGTGGTCATTTAGGAAACTCAAACATGACTTACATATAAAAACGTGTCTTGATAGTTTTATTATTTTAAAATTGGAACCTGAGTTTACAAAAAGTGTCAAGAGTCATCAGAAGATATGTTATGAGACACATAGTACACTAAAACCTAAGGACGATAGTTACTAGGCAATATTTTAATATAGAAATAAATAGAATTATTATCATGAATAAAGTATTTCAAAGAAATTTAGTTAGCATGATTTAAGTATATACCAAGAATTATAGAAAATTTTCATGATGGTATAAAATGACTTTTGTAATTTGAGTATAACGTGGCCCTTTTTACAATGAAAGCACAGATTTTACTTATACTTTTTTGGATATCATCTATATAAAAGTATGCAATAATGTATTAATAAGTCTTTTTTACTTGTAAATAAATTCATCATATTTATCCAACTTTGTCAAAAATTTGAACACCTTTAATTTTGCTTGTTAAGCTCATTGTTTTCAAGTATTATAAAACCAGTTAAAAGAGCTTCATTTCTCAGGTTTCTATGTTGATGGTACAAACCCTCAGATTTGTACATATTTTATTAAACTTCTTTTACTTTCTGAGATCTATTTACTTTAAGGATCAATTATTCTCTTCTATTTCATAATATACCAATGTGTATTCATTATCATTTATACAGATCTCCTTACTATCCCATATTTTTACATTTCTTAAAAATGAACATGAACTCTAATATAACTCAGATTTATTTGTCTTTTTAACCTGTTAATTGATGGCTTCTCTATAATATAGTAAATAAGAACACAAGTATTTTAAAATTAAGCCATCCATAAAGACTATTAACTAACTCAAATTTAGGTTAGTTTAAGATCTCAAAATTAATTAAAAATATAAAAATTACAATTTAGGCCAACATATAAAATCCTTATGGTTTGTAGCATCATATGTATTGATCTCTTTTGATGAAGACATTATTTATTAATTAATTTAGCTGAATACAAAATTTTGTAATTTTTAAAAGTGGTTTTAGTTTATCTAATGCACCAAACCAATAGAGGAAGTATAGGAAGTTCAAAATAGACTATTCATGAGAAAATAAATCTAAGACTTGCATAAACTTGAATATTGCACTAACATTATTTTTACATAGTGGTAAAATCAGGAAGAAGATATAAAACTATTTTAAACCAAAGTTATAAATCAGACTAATTAGTCCAGAATTATCTTGAGGAGGAAAAAAATATGAATTTTTTTCTTATACAATGATATATCAGATATTAAAACATTCAAGTTATTTGAAAGTAATGTTTGTTTTTTTTTTTAATCTTTTAACTGAGTAACTAAGGGCACTCATTAAATTCACAGATCAAAGCTTTTAAAACATTTTTATAAATTATTTTGAGGTGATTTTAAGTGTAAGAAAAAATATAGAGAGATCCTTTGTACTCTCTACCCAGTCTCCTCCAATGGCAATATAAAATATTGCAAAACTATAATCTATCAATCTTATTTAGATTTCCTAACTAAACTTTGTGTATGTATGTGTGTGAGTATGTGTGAGTGCAAGTGTGTATGTATATTTATTTCTATGGAATTTTATCACACATGTTAAGTTCATGTATCCACCATCATCAAGATGTAAAACAGTTTCATCACAAAGATTCCTAGTGGGTGTCTTTTGATTACCATGTCCCTCTCCATCCTCAATCCCCTCCCTTCACTCAAAATTTCTGATAACCTTTCTTTCCTGCACTTTCTACCATTCCTGACCCCTCATAACCACCAATCTATTCTCTATTTATATAGCACTGTCATTTCAAAAATGTCATTTAGACGGAATTTTATAGTATATAACTTTTTCAATTTTTTTTCACTCAGCATAATTTTCTGAAGATTCATATAAGTTGTATGGTTCAATAGTCCATTTATTTTTATGAGTGAGTAGTATTCCACGGTGTGGATGTACCACAGTTCCTTTATCCATTTATCTAATAAAGGCATCTAGGTTGGTTCCAGTTTTTAGCTATTATGAGTAAAGCTGCTGTGAATATTTCTGTACAGTTTTTTTTTTACATGAATATAAGTTTTCACTTATCTTGGATAAATGCCCAAGAATTTATTGTTGTGTAGTATGGTAATTGCATGTCAGTTTTAAAAGAATCTCCTGTTTCCAGAGTGACTCTACTATTTCACATTCCCACATGCAATGTAGTTTTGATCCAGTTTCTCAGCATCTTCATCAGTATTTGGTTTTGTCACAATTTTAACCATTCTGGCACATGTAAAGTGCTATTACATTGGGGCTTTAACTTGCATTTGCCTAGTAATGATGCTTAATATCTTTTCATGTGCTTATTTCACCATTTTTGGTGAAATGTCTGTTTATATATTTTGCTCTTTTATAATTGGATTGTTTTAGTTTTTCTGTGAGTTTTGAGAGTTTTAGAGTACTAAGACTAGATACTAACCTTTTGTTTGATATGCATTTTGCAAATATTATCTCTGAGTTTATATAGCTTGTCTTCTTTTTTTAACAGTATTGTTTTCAAAGGAAGAGTTTTAAATTTAGATGAAGTCTAATTATCAATTTCTCCTTTAACGGATCATGTTTTGGTGTCACATCTAAGACCTCCTTGCCTTGCTCTAAATCCTGAGAATTATCTAAAATTTTTCTCTAAAGATTTTAAAGTTTTATGTTTTAAAGTGATCCATTTTGACTTAATTTTTTTATGACTTGTGAGACTTATGTCAAAGTTTATTTTTTGTCTATGGAGGTAAAAACTTTTTGTTTTAGATTTTTTTTTTTTAGTTGAAACTGTAATAAGAAAAACATTTTAAAGAGCCAATGCATGCAAACTATAAATCTCTTCCTGGAAATATTGTTAGTTTAGAAATATAGTAAGTTTTTCAGATGAAACCTGGTGAAGTCATCACCTTCTCATAAATACTTGCTGTCCTAGAATCAGGTTCTGTATGTACATGAGGCTGTCCCTCATTCACTGTCACCTCTCTGCACTTGGCCATGTTGGGGGACCAGTAATGCCACTTGTTGCTAATTTGCTGTAAGCTAACTTCTCTCTGACAAGAGACCATAGAAAGCATACATACCCAATCATTCAAGAGCGATTCCTTTATGAATAGTTTCTTCTTATTCTATGGGTATAAAATTGATCATCTGATGCTTTTTCTTGACTCCCTGTAATTTCTATCATTTTCTTTCTTTTGTTATTTTAAATTCTTCTTAATTGCACAACAAACTCTGATAATATTTGCAACAATAATAATTATTTAACAAATGATTAGTTTGCACTAAACACATTATATAGTTTTTCCCAGTTCCTCACAATTGCTTACACAAAGAACATAGTTTTTACTCATTTTACAGGTGAGAACACTGAGGCTCAGGGAGTTTCCTGATTCCAATGCTTTCACTTTTCCTGCTAGGGCCATCTTCCTCTCTATAGACTTCCTATAAATTAGGCTATTACTATTATATTGAAATGTGATAAAGTGTCACAATTTAAAAATATCCATGAAATTACTAGATTCCTTTTCTTACTACCTTGCCTCTAAACTTCTTTTTACTTTTAATTAAATTTATTGTTGTGACATTGGTTAATTAAATTATATAGCTTTCAAGTGTATGGTTCAATAATATGTCATATCTATATTGTATTACGTGCTTACCAACTAAACTTAAGTATTTTTCTGTCACCTTATATTTGATCCCCTTTACCCTTGATACCTGCCTCCCACTGCCATATTCTTGAATTTATTAAATTCATCTCTTTCTACCATTTGCTATTTCTTGTATGTGTAATAACAATCTCATTTTTATTTTTCTTTCTTACAATTCTGATAGATTTAGATTTCGCCATTCTTCTTGTCACTTTAACAGTTTTCCTGTTGCATAATTTAAAAAAATACCACACTATTTAAAGGAAATAAAACAGTTCAGCTTTCAGAACTGAAAGGTGAGAGTGAAGGATTCTCACAGTTCTATTTAGAATTCAGTTGCTTTTCTAGTTAAATTAGCAAGAAACCTCTTGGACCTTTATTATTTGAAACTTTATTATCTTATGTTATGTTTCAAAATAATGTTCTAGTTTAATGGATTATAAATATTTTGCTAAAAAGATTTTTGTAAAACATACCTATGTTCCTGTCTAAATGTATAAGTGTAAACATGTTAGTATTTAGGTGTATACAAAATTGGATGTAATGATTTTTATAACAAAATTAAACACTTAACCTAATGTTTTATATAGTTTTTTAAAACTGAAAGGAATACATCTATGCATTCAATTCAGTTAACTATAAATCAAGCCATACAGTTCTAAAAGCAAATAAAACACACTTCATACCTCTTTGTACTTAGCAACATTCTCTACATGCAAATATAATAGCTTGTTCTCCACTGATTTCCATCACTTCTACTTAAATGTCTTAAAATATAACACTACTGTTTTTTTCCCTTTATTCCTTCAACAATTTTAATATCTAGCTATATTTTACTACTACCTTATATAAGGACTTTACCCCAGATGAACTCACTGTCTCCACAAAAGATTTCTCTTACTTTCCTTCTCACCTTTCCAATTATTCTATCTACCTGAAATGTAATCTCTCTTTCACTGCAATTTTTTCAGTCCTAGCCAGTAGTTAACAATGATTCTAAAATATACCTCTTAAGATAGTCTTTTTGATCATCTTTTCTCCAATGTCCATTAATCTGTCCACCCATTCACCCATTCATCCATCCATTAACTCAACAAAGATTCATGGAGTATACAATAAGTACTAGACATTGTGGTAGGCTATTGAGTTATAAAAATATTTATCAGGTTTACTGAGAATACAGGCATAATTTATTTTTGGGGAGTTAAGAGAAGCTCCACTTAATCACTTCAAAGAGCAGGAAATTTGACAGCTAGAGAACATTTGAGACCGAGACAACACGTGCAAAGTTGTGAATGGATGTGAGAGAGTTTCATTTGGGATTTACAAGAGATTTGGTGTTACTAGAGCATAAGGTGGGATATAAGATTGCATGAAGAACATTGTATGCTAATCCAAATAATTTGAGACTTTGTGATAAAGTTATTTTCTTATTTTATTTATTTATTAGTTTTTTTTAATTAAAAGAGAATATTTGATACATATATACATAGTGAAATAATTACTGTAATCAAACTAATTAACTTAACTTCTCCTCAGAGTTACCATTTTTTTTTTTTGGTAATGAGAGCACCTGATGTCTAATCTCTTAGCAAATTTCCAGTATTCAATACAATATTATTAACTGCAGTCACATATCTGTACATTAGATTTCTAGACTTATTCATCCTACATAATTGTAACTCTGTACCTTTTGACCAACACCTTTTTTTTCCCTTAGCTTCTGTCCTTGGTAACCACCATTCTATGATCTGCTTCTATCTATTTGACTTTTTAAATTCTGTAAGTGAGATTATGCAGTATTTTTTTTCTTTCTATGTCTGGCTTATTTCACTTAGCATAACATATTCCAAGTTCATCCATTATTGTTGCAAAAGGCAAGAGTTTCCTTTTTTGAGGCCAAATAATATTTCATTATATATATAATAGAAACTTTTTTTAGCATAATGTAGTTCCACTTGTTTAATTTTATTTTTGCTGCCTGAGCTTTTGGTATCATATCCTAAAAGACATTACTAAGGTCAGTGTCAGGAAGAAATTTTCTCTCTATGCTTTCTTCTAGAAGCTTTATGAGTTTGGGTCTTTTTTACATTTAAGTCTTTATTTCATTTGAATTTGATTTTTTGGTTATGGTGTAAGAGAAGACCCAAATTCAGTTAGTTAAGCCTGAGCTCAGCTGAGACTGTTTCTCAGAACACTGCAAACATCTTTACATTGGCTTGGACCTCTCTATCCATGGTAGCTGTGTTCTCAGCACGAAGTTTCCCAGGGAGGATATTCTTAGGGTGGACATTCCAAGAGACCAAAGCAGAAGCTGCCTGGTTTTTAACAACCTAGCTGTGGAACCCACATAGGATCACTTTCTTTATTGTCCACATGGTCTACTGGTTGATGGAGCCATAGCCCTACCAGATTTCAGGGGAAGGGAGCTATCTCTACAGTTTGATGAGGAGGATAAAGTCATACTGTTGAAGGAAATAGAATATGGTAAAATTGAACAAATACAAACTCTCATAGTTATTGTCATAGCTGCTGCAGGTTGAGTAGAGTTTGTAGTAAATACACTGTCTTGGAAGCCTCTAGGTATATTTATACAAGGAAAAATGTCCAAGGAAATATCAATGGTTAGGGACATTGAAAGGTAACTTATAATATACATCTCATGGAGATTACAGTATTTCAACTGTGTACATACACATTTGTAATTAATAGGTTTTCTGTCTGATCTCTTGACAACAGGAAAAAATACCATTTGTTGCTACTTTTTCAAATGATAAATTAGGTTGTTATAAATTTTCATTAAGGTTATTATTAATATCTTCTATTACTGCAAGCTTCTAAGTACTTCATTTATAACATCACTGGTGGTTCTTTACTTACATTTTGTCAGAGTGGCTGGCTGGAAAGATAGAACATTCGATATGCAATAGAGATAAATGATGGCAGAAAAATGGATTCTGAATGTTGCTTGAAAAACCACAATTCCCTTCACCCAGTTGATACTAGAGAGTTGGCCACATTTAATCATCAACTGTTCATTTTTTATGTTTTTTTTTCTATCTGCCCACTGAAAAGGACACAATAAGACTGCTACCCTTTTGAAACTCTCTGATAAAACCATTCCTTCTGAGGTGAATAGAATATATACACACATGCACATATGCTTTTTTGATTTATCTGTTTCTTTTCACTCAGCATAACATCATGTCTTCTTAAGTCTGTCATTTTTTTAAATAAGCTTTGTTGACAAGTTCTTTTCATACCATTACTAATCATGAGGAAATCTATTTAGCTTAATCAATAATACATTTTTATCATGATTATGTGTGTATGAAAAAATCGTTCCTGTATTTAAGGTAGTTTCCAATTTAGTTATGGAGATAAGTCACACACACAAAAAAAGTAACAAACAGAATGATTAACATATATCAACAATCCTTTTTGCTTTATACTTTTCTAGGTTTTTTAGTGAGGGTAATTATAGCTGGTAGAAGTAAAAAATGGAATTATAGTAAATTTCAAAAATAAAAATATGGACTATTAATAACTGCTACATTATTATACTTTAAAATTTCTGTTTTTTTAATAATAAATGTGATATATGCTCATTGTAGAAAATTTGTAATGCATGGAAAAGAAAGTAAAATTTGACCTTGTTCTCCCATTTCAGGAGAACTATTCTTACTATTTTAGTGCATTTTCTGGTAGACCTCTGTGTGTGTGTGTGTGTGTGTGTGTGTGTGTGTGTGTGTGTGTGTTATACAGAAACACTGAAACCATAGTGCAATGGTGATGATGGTGGATTTTCACTTGGCAGTGATCTCACCAGTGTGCTTTACTGTACTGCAGAGGCTGGAATGTTTTTTTTAAAGTATATTTTCTACTTGTTCTTGCAGAGAGAATTTTGGTTGTAGATTGGTTTTGGCAGTTAAATGTTTCTAGTGAGTTCTATAGGGTTTAAGGTAGGAATCAGCTTTCTTCCTTTTGTTCTTGCTTCTGTCACTACCAAACAGAGATCTTTCTATCTATCATCTCTCTATCTGTCTGTCTGTCCATTCATCCACCTATCATCTATCATTGATCTGTCTGTGTGTCTGTGTGTCTATCTATCTATCTATCTATCTATCCATCTATCTAATAATCTATCATCTAACTATCTACACACACATATGTATATTTGCTACAGTTTCATCCCAGTGTTCATGAGTGTCTTCATGAGTGTCTTGAGGTGGTTTAGTGATAACAACAGCTTTCAGATGCGTGGATGTCAGTGGTTCCAGAGAATCTGTTGCTTCTTTAATTTCCCAATTGTGATGCCAACTGCAAGTCTATAGTCAAGCAAGTTTCTAAATATTTATTATTTAGAACAATTCAATTACTGTAACAAATAAATCCTAACATTTTCCTTGTGTAGTCTCTGGGGTTTTTTACTCCAGAAAACTTTAAATTTATTGCATTGTTTCTTTTTCAAAGAACAAATTTTTTTTTTTGTGAGAGTACCTATGATTTTGAGGATGAATTTCTGCCATATTTATATTTTATTGAAAAACCTAATAATATAATATTGCTTGTTAATTATATATATATATATACAATTTCAATATAAATACAACCTAAATATTACTTAATAATATTAATAAAATGTTCTTCAAAATCTGCTCTCCAAATGGTCAGGTTTTACTAGAAAGAACAGGCATCTTTGTTGAAAACACCCTAAATGTCCATGGTAGGGATTAGATAAGTAAACAATGAAATATATTTGTGATGAAATGTGATATAACTCTTAAAAATAAACAAATTTAAAAAATAAAGAAACCAAAGTATAACAATTCATTATGTATTTATGTGAATGAACTTTTGAGATATTTTGTTTAGAAGTGAACTCAAGTTCCAGAACAGTGAGACTCAATGGAGTACAATTCTGTTAGAAGAGAATAAAGGAAGAAAATAAATGTACATTTGCATAGACATAATATACTTTGAGGTTTAAATTCATAATTTATACCTTCGGTTGTCACCATGGAGGTAACTGGTGGCTAAGAACAAGATTTGAAGAGATTTTTGCATCATATGCTCTCTGTACCTTTTGAAGATTAAACTATGTAAGAATATAAACCGCTCAAAATTATAAAGAAATAAAATAACTAAATCCTGCACGATAACCCAGGGATTGCATTCTTCGAGTTGAACAATTTAATCTACAATCTATTCAATAAAATTACCTCTCAAAAAAAAAAAACATTCTAGATGCATGTTGAGGGCCTACCCTATAACAGATGCTAACAAAAAGTCTGGGAGATGAAATGCCGTGTAAAAAAATCATTTTAATATATTGTGTTAAATTCTGTAATACAGATCAAAGCATTATTTTGCTATTCATATCCAACACAGGGAAATCTACATGTTGCTTCAATGCCCTGCCAACCCAAAACAGTAGGTTAAGCTAGACTCCTTGACCTATAAGCCAGATACATATACAGCCTGTCTAGCAACCTCTTGTGAACCTAATTGATCTGTCCTAACTATTTGTCTTGGTCTTGGTGTTAGGAAAACTGTGGCCAATGACTTCTTCAAATTTCTAGGGTTGTGGGTTTTTTTGTTTTTGTTTTTATTCTGGAGAAATATCATGAACATTTTTCACTTTAATACTGACTGTTCCTACTGAAACTTTCCTTAAAAAATGTCATCCCAGCATTTGCCTGCACTGGTGGGAAATGTACTACCTCCTGAGGCAGCTGATACTACAAGTTCTGTTTTGTCTTGTGTTTTACTTCTACTTCCCCCAGAAACTTTCTGAGTCAACAGAAGCCAGTCTCTGGAGAGTCAGTATAGCTTAGTGATTAGGAGTTTGGTCTCTGAAGCCAAGCTACTTTATTTTGATAATTAATTTTAGAAATTATAAATATGTGAATTTGAGTAAGTTACATAAACTCTTTTTACCTCCGTGTCCTTATTTGCATCAGGAGAATAATAAAAGTACCTACTTTATGGAGTTGGCATAAGGATCAAATGAGGCAATCTACACAAAGCTCAGTGCAAAATAACTAGAACAGAACAAATCCCTAATAAATATTAATCATAACAGTTTTTATTATTATCTTTGGGTTACTATAAGTAACTTCGGTCTCTATCCATCCCAGAAATACTTTTTATAACCAGGGCCAATAGAAAATATTTTTCTTGGTGGAATAATGAGTAAAGAGAAGATGAACAGGAGAGAAAAATGACATATTAATTAAAAAATGTTTATTTCTAGACCATTTGCTTAATGGATGTGAGATGAGGTTGGTGTCTATCCCCAGTGAATAGTTTGATGAAGCTATTGTCAGATGATGGAAGAGAGTTGAGTATTGATTTAGAACTCAGGACCAGGAGTCAATCAGAACCAGGTGGAATTCCAGCTCTACCTCTTCCTGCCTGTTTCACCATGGGACAAGCTGAATAAATGATTCAAACCTTGGTTCCTTTATCTATAAAATAGGGGTAAACAACAGACTTATCTCAAGGGAATGGTGTGCAATTTAAATGAGATGATGACTATAAGTGTTTAGCAGAGTGCCTCCATGAGGGAGACATTGACAAAATGGACAGTCTATTGGAAGAGCTCTCCAGGAAAGAAAAATAGGGTGAGCTGTCTTGTTCAAATAGGCCCATTGGAACAGTGGCCCAGGTTCAGGAATACCGTATGTTGACAAGAGGGCAAAAAGCTGCCTGAGTAGGATTAACAGTAGGAAACTTTTATCTTTGTTGGCTTATGCCCCAGAGGCTTCCTTCTCTTACACATTCAAAGCAAAAGTAGAAGTGTCTAATCCATGACTCAAGCTTTTCAAAGGTTGGTAGCAGACCTATATCCTTCATCTTTTTTTCTTTTGAATACTTATAATAATAATGAGGTTACCTTATTGTGGTGATCTTATTGTGTGGCATTGAAGATCTCTAGTGGTCTTTCTCATTTGTCATTTCATAGTACAAATACATTTCTCCTGAAAACATTATTTTGTGGCAACTAAATCCTTGTGTTGTAAATAAAGAAAGAAATGAAATACATAATTTCCTCAAAGTTACTTAGATTCCACCGAGGAAAGACTGACAGAGAAACCATCATGTCTAACAGAACCGGGAATTAAGTCATGTGAGAGAAACACAGGGGAATTTAGGGACACAACCAAATCTAGGTTTGGGGGTAGGGAAAGGAAAAGATAAGAAGGCTTTCTAGAAGGGTTAAACTTGCAATACATCACAGAGGGGGTTGGCTATTGATGAAATGTGAGGGAAGAAGCAGTCAGACGTGATGAAACATGAGAACACAATATTTGGGAAAACTTCCAGGATTTGAGCATGTTGAGCACAAATTATGACAGGAAAATTATAAGAGAAGAAACCTAAGGAATCATCAGGGGGCAGATATTATAGATGCTGATACTTTATGGAAGGCGTTACTATGCCATTCTGGAGAGGATGAGGATTCACTGAAGATTTTATTCTAATTTGGACAGTGAAGTGAGATGATCACTTTCAGGTTTAGAAAGCCAATACTGACAGATCTGACCTGAGCAAAAGTAACTTAATTTTATAGCAATGGCCTAGTATACTTACTACATATGGAATGGATGACAATTCCAATTAGTGAGAACATAATTGAGATTGAAATTATATGTACAGACTTCCACTGTCCTTGCTTACTAGCTGGGGAAAAAAGTACATACTGAAACTAAGAAGAAAAAGACTAATGATGAGATTGAAGCCATCTGGAAAAAAGAACATATTCTTGGGTGCTTAAAAGGAGAAAACACAAGGTTGCGCAAGAAAAATAGGTGTAGGAGGAAATAATAGAGAGCTTTGGAGAAAATTACAAGTTTGAACACAAGTACAGAAAACAGAATAAAAGCCTAAGGCAGGATGAAAAAGATGTTTGAGAAAGATGGACATGAAACAGGAAGTGATCGAATGATCCTAACATGTGGAATCAGCCCTTAATTGAGTCAGAGAAGAAAGGGTCCAAAAGCACTTTACTAATTTATATAGAATCTGTTTTTAATCTGTTTTTAATATATACTGTGATATATGAAGCAATCCATTTAAAACAAGCATGTTTTTGACAGTATAATTTTCCAACAAACAAAAATGTTTCCTTCTATATGTTGAACATACTACAAAACATTCAGTTCTTTCTTAAGAATTTATATATATGCTTTGCTGTGTAACAGTAATGGAGAAAATCCTAGAACGTAGTTCTGGTGAGCTGCCATAAGTTTAAAGCTCATCTGAAACTAAATTGTTTAGACATTTCACTGGAAGCATAAAAGAGAACAATTTTTGATGAGTCTGTCAATGTTTTCTGATTTCATCATCCTAAGAATTTTCTGGGTCTGCTAAAAGTGTTATGAGTAGTACAACATCTAAGCACAGTGGATAGGAATGGGTGGGGGCAATGGGTAGCCACATGTATTACATGGTCTGAAGGATTCTAGAAAGGCACCAGATTCTCTCTCCTGCCCGAGCTGTCAGCACTTGTAATTTTATCCTGAGGAAAACAAAGTGTTTTGAATTAAGTATTTTCCAATTCTTGCTGACCTGAAATCTAGATATCTCTTGATGTGGTTAAGACCTCTATCAACTCCTGTAGATTTAGTCATTATGGAAGCATGGAAGCATGGAATTATGGAGCTAAAAATAAGCATAGAGATTCAAATTCACTTGTCTTATCCCAGACAGTTTAGGTAACTTGTCCAAAATCACACAGTTGCAGACATAGAACTAGCTCAGTTTATATGCACCCTGCCTGTTTGCTTTTACTTATTGATGGTGGATTGTTTTTCTCAGAAGCAAAAGCTAATGGCCTAATAGTCCTGGACTTCCTGTGAGGACAGAAGGGACAGAATGGGTGAAGGTGGAAAATAGAAATTAAAGAGGGATTTCACCTCCTTCTCAGTTTGGTTGACTGTCATTGGTTTGTGAACACGCAGAGGACAAGGGTACTTTGGCATTAAGTTTACTCAGGTTTTGAACCATTACCTCCCAAATAAGAAGTATTTACAACGTTTAACCTGGGATACTGTCTTTTTCAAAAGGGAGACATTAACTTGTTTGAGATTTTCTGGTGTCTCAAGGAAGAAACTTTCTTTGCTACAGAGTTGCAGCACTAAATACAAGACTCGGGCCATGAAATTCAAATGTTTCCCAAGTATTTCCTTCCCCAGCTGTGTTCTCTGATTAGAGAGTTAGCACTTAGAACTCTTACTGTTTGAATGACCCTTATATATATTCCAGTGACCAGGAAACCTGCAGCTTTTCCCTTACTCTTTTAAAGTGCCATTTCAGTGCTTAGAAAACATTTCATCCATCAGTAATATCAATACTTTTCATGCTGTGAAAGTTGGCTTTTCTGGCTACTTGCACAAATAATGAGCATTCAGTCTGACCCAAATTCTACCCAAGAACTGAATAATATAAGCTAATGATTATATAAAAAGTACATTGAGTGGCTGTATAAAAAATTCTGAGAGATCTACACAATAAAATGCACACCATGTCAGCTCTTTAATATGACTTGTCAGTGTTAGGAAAAACATTCTTTTATTTTTTCTCCCATTCTTTTCCAATTTGTATCCTAAATAAGAATTTTGGTGTTTAGTGTAAAAAAGTATAAACAGTAGATATAAATATAAAAAAGAATAGTAATGCCACAAGAAGATTTCCACCCAAAGAAATAATTACTGAAACTTTGCTATATTTTTCATATGTAAATATTCATAGAGAATGTGTACACATACATACACATGTGCAAATTTATAAAGTGGGACCACAGCATTTTATTCCCACAATAATATACCATGAGAATCTTAGTTTCAAAAAAAAGAAACCTATGTAATCATTTTTTTAAAATGTATGCCCTATGGTATATTGAACTAAGGCATCTATTGATGAACATTTAGATTGTATTTCCAATTTTCAATTATTACAAACTATTAGGCTACCATGTCTGTCCAAGGCACAACATTATAGCATCCCAATAAAATGCCACCACCAGTCCTTTTTGCCTCTCTGGCACTTCCTCTCTGTGCCACGTAGCTAACTCTTTACTATGTGCTTGGTTGTACCCGACACTGTTAATACATATTTTAATATGTATTCAGTTTATGTAGTGTATAAACTACCATGAAATAAGTCTTACAGAATTAGGTCTTCCATTTCTTTACTCTTTTCCCCTTAATATATAACACAGACCATTGATATAATAAGAGGTCTTTAAATATTAATATTTATAAGTTGATTTAAATTTCAGTTCATTTGTGGCCTCTAAGTAGTTTTTCATGTTCTAGGCTTTACTGATTTATTTTATTCCACCCAAATTTATCTATTCTTTGATTTATTCACTTTTAAATATAGTTAAATATAGGATGTTAATATAGTTAAAGTTTTACAAACTAATGATGAAAATACAAGGCAAATAAAGTACATACAATGTTTCAGAAACTGTTCTCACATATGAACTCATTTGTTCCTCACAACAGCCAAATAACATAGGCTTGATTAGTAACTCCATTTTATAAATGGGGAAACTGAGGCATGTAACGGTTAAATAATTGCTCAAATAAGTAGAGGCAGAACCAGGATTCCAGCTTTGAAACTATGGCTCCAAATCTATGCATTTATCTATACATGAATTGCTTCTTAAATAGCTGAGACTTAGTGAATTTAGTGAACTTTGGGTCAATGCGATTGCCCCGTTACTATTACAGAGACCTGAGGAGATGGGACCAAAATAGTAGGAACTCCAAGCACTGTGGTGAGAGGAGGGGAAATGCTTTAAGAAGGCTCCTCCTTAGATCTCTAGGGGCAGGCACCTGCTGCTTCTGCCTGTGTCAGAAATTCCCTTCGCAGAGTGGAAGGCCACATAAGCCTGAAAAGGAAACACTGCTAGTGCCAGAAGAGACTTAAAAACTACCCCAGTCAATGGAACTGCAGATCTAACACCCCACATTAGTGGCTCCAAATATATATAGCTATAAGTTTATACCACCTTCAGCTCTAAAATCACACAAAACAGTCTTTTGGCAAGGTAGGTTTGATCTCAGGATGCTGAATCAAACATTTGGAAAGAGCCTTCCTTTTCTTGTTTACCACCAATGGACATGCATCGGGTATAATCTTGGAAAAGTTGCACCAGTTACAATCCAATTTATCTTTTAAAGTGAGCTGTTAGGAGAGAGTGATCTCCAGGACCTTAGTAAATAAGACATTCAATAATAAACAAATGTTAAATCCTCTGAAATAAAGGTGTCAAGCAGAAACTTTTAGAAGAAGTAGAGAGAGAAGTAAGTCAGTTGATAGTGCTTCCTACTTGGGCTCAACATTAACCCCATGGAGATATTTGGTAATATCTGGAAACATTTTTTATTTACAGCAGGGTGGGGAGAGTACCACCAGGATCTAGTGTATAGAAGCCAGGGATGCTGCTAAATATTGCATCCTAAAATGCACAGAAAACCTCCACAATAAAGAATTATCTAGTCCCCAAAGCCAATTGTGCTATAGCTGTGAAAGCCTAGATTAACTGCATAGAGAAAACTTACACCAAGAAAAAGATAATGACACGAAAGTCCTTACTTTGCTTCACATACAATCTCATTTCGTAAAGTCAGAAACCTATGTAATGACAACTGAATGAGCTTAGAGAATATATTGCTAAGAAGCTTTTTAAACTACCAAGATCATTTAAATTTAATGAGCCCTACTACCTTCATAAATATCCCCCTAAAACTTTCTTTTAAAATATAAATTGAATTATAAACCTCATCTGCTTAGAGCACTTTAATAGATTGCTCTCAGGAAAAATGTAGACTCCTTAAGTGGCCCACAGGCTTTGCATGATCTGAACCTGCTCATTCTCTAGCTTCCCCTCAGGACTCCTTCTTGGCTATATCCCACCACTCTTGCCCTTTAGCTCCTCAAATACATAATGCTCATTCCTGCTTTGGACCTCTGCCCATACTCTTTCCTTTTTCCCTCTGCTTAGGGCATTCTGTCCATGCACAGAACTTCTCCCTGAACCTACTTGTTAGGTGAAATGTTGGTGTCTCTGTCAGTATTTCCCTGAAGCTCCCCCTAACCTACAGTAGGTTCTATCTATTAACCTCTGCCTTATAGTACCTGTCACAATACTCATTATTTCTAATCATATATTTTTGTGTGTTTATGTGTTAATGTTTGGTTCCCCCAACCCCATGAGGGGACAAAGTTGATGAAAGAAACATTTTTTAACTTATCAAAAAGTATTGATTACTTCATTTGTTAATCCATATTTACTGGAAAGACAAAGATAAGATACATTCTTTTCTTAATGTGATAAAAACAGGTAACATAAGTTCTACTTAACAATTTTTAATTGTACAGTACACACTGATGTATAGCTGATCTCTAGAAATTATTCTGACAATGCATTTGAACCACGTAGCTTCAGTGTCTAACTTAATGTCAGCATAAAGTAGGTCCTCAATAAATATTTGTTGGATAAATTAAAGAGACTGGCTTTGAGTTGTAGAGGAAGATGGTACCTTGGCTTTTTTTTTTTTTCTCTAAGACCCCTAGACATAATCACAATATACCAGCTTTCTAGTGCAGGAAGTTTCTCTGTTAGGAACAGGAGCAGATGTCTTTACCAAGGATTCATCTTTTCTCTGAGGCAGAAATAGACTATTGCCCAAAAGGAGAAAGCATTTGTTCAATGCTATGGGTTGTGACAGAGTTGATGCTTTTTCTGCTGTCTTTCCATACTACATCTAGCTAGAGATACTGCTTCTCTCTGGAATAACATGGACTACAAGGGCAAGATAATTCCAAAGTTTGAGATTAGAACAGAAGAGTGTTCCTGCATGAAGTATATGCTGGATTGAAGAAAAAGCCCTGAATGATTTTTTTTTTAATAAAAAGGTTCCTATGAAAATAATGCCCATGCAAGTTTTGGGTTTGATTGACAAGGTTTTTAAAAGAGCTTAGGACCTAAAGAAATTGTCTAGTCTATGCACATTCATCTTGAGTTAAGTAGAGTTTTATTAATATTTAAATATGGACTAATCTGGTTAACATCATAATATTTGCATTGCTGGTAGCTTGGTCTGTCTTCCTGTGTATCATCAGCACAACATCGTTTTATTCCAAAGAACTTGGACTGAACTGGTACATTTAGTTCTTTTGAATAAAATGATAAAGATACATTTTAATTTTTTTTATTTCTCTGACTGTCTGATCTACATATTTTATCTTTTTGTTATCATATAAAAGAACATTGTATTCTACTCATGGTTTATTAAAAGGGGAGATTATGTCTCTGTAGATATATAAGATCTTCAGTTTTTATTGGATCAAGTTATCCTACATATAATTAAATATATTCTCAAAATGAAAATCTTTTTATATATTTTGGTTCAGATTCAAAATTTAATTTTATAAAATGAATAAACTAAATAAAAAATTTGTAGCATTATAATTCTTTTTTGTCTGAGGTTAAAGATAAGGTTAATCTAATCTTTACTTCTTCAATCTAAGAAGTTAGTCTTTAGTCTTAACAATTCAAAAGTTAGAAATAGTCTGTGTGGAGGAAAAAATAAATGCAAATTTGAAGTTATTTTTAAATATGAATTTCTGTTAAAATTTCTCTGGTTTGTTTTGATTCACATTTTGACTATGTAACATTTTTAATTCTGATCATGTATTTCACATATTGATTATTACTTAGTGGATAAAAACAACAATATCTGATTTAAAGATGCTATTTTCCTTGTTGACAAAAAATTGTTCTCAGTGATTTTATGTTGTCTATTAAAATAAATATAAGGTATAATATCATTGGTCACACTATTATTTAAGCACAACATAAATGTGTATTTTATTATCAACATCATTACCATCATCACTTTGAACACTATTACTGTCATCATCAATAATGAACACTTTTATTGCCATCGTCTTTGTCATGCAGTTTTTCTGTTCTTCCTTCTCATCTTCCTCTTCCAATTCACAAAAGTCAAGCTAACAGAATATGCCAAAGAAATATCCTAACATCTACTTTAAGATATTAAATATAATATAAGTAATAGAAAATATTATTTTATAAATTGATGCATTTAGCTGTTTTTAAAAGACATATTCTCTTAAATAAGTTAAGCATAAATTCTCTCTATTAGTTTCCTGTTGCTGCATAACAAACACCACAAATTTTGTGGCTTAAACCAACACTAATTTATTATCTCGTCATTTCTGTGAGTTAGGAGTCCTGGCATGGTTAATATCGTCCTCTATTCAAGGTCTCTCAAGGTTGCAGTCAAGGTGTTGGCAGGACTGTGATATCTGGGTCCTCTTTCCAGCTTATTCAGGTTATTGGCAGAATTCACGTCCTTGTAACTGCAGAACTGAGGTTCTATTTTCTTGCTTGCTACACCGTCCTTTGTAAGGACTCTCCTGATTAGGTCAGATTCATCCAGGGTAATTTCTCTTTTGACTAACTCTAAATTAACAATATAGTAACTTAATCATGAGAGTAAAATCCCATTACATTTACAAGGCCTGTCCTCTCTCAGGGTGAAGGATAATACAGGGTGTGTCTACCTGGGGGTGGAACCTTGGGGTCATCTTTTGAGCCTGTATATCACACTCTCTAACCCGCCTGTCACTTTCTTTGTCTCATCTCTATAGACCTCTGCACTCTAATATGATAGGGAGGAGGCATACACGAACTGTTTTAACTGAAATGAATTAAATTATATGAACTGCACAATTTTAGAACATTTTCATCATCACAGAAAGTTCTCTTTGGGGTTAAAATGTTATGACATATAGCCACATGTATCAATTTAAAATTGTTAATTATTTGTTTAATAAATTTAAAATTAAAATCAAATAAATTTAAGAATTTAATTCCTCACTATGATATGAACGATCACTTCTATATAGCATAGCTAATACAACTGTTATTGTCTTCAATCAGAAGATTAATTAAAAATAGAGATTTTAGACTTTGTATAGACAGACAAGAGGGGATATATTTTAAGAGAGTATTTTAATATGTGTTAAGTCATATCACAGAGGTAGTATTTTTTGGCATACTCATAGTCTCAGCCTCAGAAACAGTTCTTTCTAAGCCCATAAAAAGATAAACCTGATGTGCGGTTAGAGCAATGCAGTCCAGTGGAATATTCTCTGATGATGGAGATGTTTTATATCTATGCTGCCCAAGCTAGTCACTAGCTACATGTGGCTATCTAGCACTTGAAATGTGGCTAGTGAGGAACTAAATTCTTTAACTTACTTGATTTTAATTTTAAATTTATTAAGCAAATAATTTATAATTTTAAATTAATCATGTGGCTAATGGTTACCATATTGAGCATTGCCGGTCAAAAATATCATACATTTTTAATTACTGGAGACCCTAAAAGAGAGTAGGTACTGTTTTGCCAGTGGCCCACACAGAAAATCTGGGAGTTTTTAGGGTGGTGGTAGAAAGATGGTTGGATAGATTAAATAGAGACAATGTAATACTCCTAAGTTTTCATTATGTTTTAGAGAGTTCTGAAAGTCCATGAAAAGATGTTGAATAGTAAACTCCTAGTTTTAAATCTTATTTTAGATTTAAGTTAGCTTTCCATTTGTAGCAATGTGTCTGCCTTTAGAATGGTACAGCTTTGTTCAGCTGGAAGAAATTTTCTCACAATGTTTTCTCCTCCTATTCACTTGCCTTTTGCTTTGTTAGATTTAATTATATCTCTCCTTGAGGCAGATGGGATGGAAAACAGCAAGTAAACATGTTCCACTTCAGAACTTGTTCTTCCCCAAAAGGTATAATTTGTAACTTAATAAACACAGCCACATTGTGATTTAATTAACAAGTCACAGCAACAAACAAAATAGTAAATCTGTGATTTATTTTAATATGATGAAAATGGCAGATCTCCTTTAGATGAGAATTTAAAGTGAAGGAAAATCAAATTTAGCTCAGTGTATTATCTCCTGATGTGCTGATGTGCTGTCACAAAAACACACACTGCCTATCTCCATGGAACATACACCTATTTTTAGGGATGAAAATTTCCAGCATGCTAATGTAGTTAGGTATCATTTTCAGATGCTCAGCTTCTGGACCAAATGTTAAAACTGCACGACACTCATAATGATAACTATCTCTGTATTAACAACAACATGAAAAGCCTAAGTAAAAAATACAGTTAGGCAAACAAATTGCATAGTTAAATTTCACCATAGCTATAATTTGGCATTTCTACTATATGTAGATTGAAAACAAAATCCCTGATGAAATTCTGGTTGTGATAGGAATAAGAGAGGAGTGGCTACTCAATTTTTAAATTTATTTTTATTTTTTAATTTTTATTTTTTGCTTATGGGTCAGAATGTCACAGAGAAAAACAAAGCATCAAGGCTGTGGATTCCTAAGAAAGAAGGCATCACAGAGTTTGGCTCCATATGTACAAGAAAAGATAGACAAGGCAACTTTGGGCACTGGCTCTGGTACAATTAGAACTTCTAATTACTAACTAGAGTTACAAAGAGAATGAATTTAGGGAACAGAAACTTGACAAAATTCTGTGCTTCACCCCACCCACCAACCAGTACTAAAGAGCCAAGGGACATTTCCAACCATCATTTTCTCTATGACTTGGTGCCTTATTTTTGCCCCTTTAGCTACAGAGTGATAAAAGGATTGGAGGATGGTAACATGCAGCAGGATCATAGTACTTTGGACTATCACCTAAATATTCTTTATGGGTAATTCATTTTATTTTTTCTTCTTTGCAACCTTCCACCATTCATGTCAGGCTGTAAAGTTGAGACTTACTGCCATGGAGCATGAGAAGGGGAGGGTTGATATACCTGATAACAGACAATTTCACCGAGTCAACAAAAATATTTTATTTAAATTCTCGGCATACACAATGGTTTGAAAACAAGATGAATTAGATTTGCAAGAAGCAGGCACTTGAAATTTGATGTTAGATTCGACTTATTTTGGTAGATCTGGAGCAGGGTTTTCTTTTTCACTTTTTAGTTACAATGAAGGTACTAGACATGAGACACTTAGGACTGGTAGAAAAAAACAACACATTGAGATTTTGTGAGTTTGTATGAGGGCAGAGGATAAATAGACTTATTGTGGTGATCATTTTACAATGTATACAAATGATGAATCATTATATTGTACACCTGAAATTAATATAATGTTGTATATCAATTATACTTCAATTAAAAAAATTCTATTTTTTTCGATACACTGTAATGGCCACTTCTGCAAATATATGTACTATTAGTTAGGCTATATTTATTAGTGAGATAGTTGGTTTGAGAAAATAAAATTGCTAACTTGAAATGCCGCCAGAGGGATTTGTTTGCAAATTCTACTGGTTATCTTCAAAAATATATCCTACTTAAGGTAGCATTTATTTATTTAAAAACAAGTGTGGCAATTCCAGAGGAGAAAAAACCTGTATTCCCACTATAATCCATGTGTGCCTTGAAGTGCAATAGTTAATAAACCTCATCTTTCCCACAAACCTCTGGATGGTGGCATGCTCTTCAGTAAGTGGCATTACAATTAACCCAAGTACCTAAATCAAAGAGATGGGGATCACTTCCAATGCCTTGATTTCCCTCATTTCTCATATTGAAATAACTACAAAGCCATGACAATTTTGTCAATTAATTATTTTCAAGATTTTTCCACTCTTTTCACCAAGATTCCATTATCTTTGTCAAGGCCACATTGTTTACAACACAGTCTCTTGACCAAGCTCATTGTTTTCAAGTTTATCTTTCTCTAATATGTCCTCCACATTGCAGCCCTAGATCCTTCAGTTTAGCACCAGAACAAGTTATTTCACTGTGTAATGCATCTTAGTGATTCCCCAACACTCTTAAGAAAAAGTCCCTTTGGTGACCTGGCCTCTGATTGCCTTTCTATCTTCAGGAGTCTGTCTCAGCCTGTTGGGGCTGCTATAACAAAATACCACAGACTGGGGAGCTTACAAACAACAGAAATTTATTTCTTACAGTTTTGGAAGCTTGCAGTCTAAGATCAAGGGAACAACATGGTCAAGTGAGGGCCTTCACTCTTCCTTATTTATAGTCAGCACTTTTTCATTATTTCTCTGATGATTAGTGATGTTGAACATCTTTTCCTATGTCTGTAGGCTATCTGCATGTCTTCTTTTGAAAAACGTCTATTCAGATTCTTGTGTCCATTTTTAATTGTATTTTTGTTATTAAGTTGTTATGAGTTCTTTACATATTTTGAATATTAACTCATTAGATATATGATTTGCAAGTATTTTTCCCATTCAGTAGATTGCCTTTCAATTTGTTGATGGTTTCCTTTCCTGTGCAGAGGTTTTTACTTTGATGAAGTCTCTTTTGTTTATTTTTGTTTTTGTTGCATTTGTCCTTGGAGTTAGGTCCAAAAAGTCAGCACCAGGTTGATGTCAAGAAGCTTACTGCCTATGTTTTCTTCTAAAAGTATTATGCATTTAGGTCTTACATTCAAGTCTTTAACCAACTTTGAGTTAATTTTTTTGTATGGTGTTAGATAGTGGTCCAGTTTTGATCTTTTGCATGTGACTGGGAAAAAATAGAATATTTAAAATGACATTAAAGTGCTATCGAAAATGATATAATAAAAAAACAATATGCACTTAAATTATGTCTAACATGCTCAATAACAATACTAGTAAATATACTCACTTATAAGTTTATTCCCTGATAAATATATAATAAAAACATAATATTTTATTGCATTGCAAAGAATGAAATATAAATGATAAAAGAAGATTCTTGAAAGTTTTTCACATAGTTAAAAGAAAGTATTAATAAGTTTTTAATAAATTATTCTGTTTTGCTTTCAGGTTTTTTTTGTTAGTCAGAGTTAGATATCAATGAGTTATGTGTGTATTCCACATGCATTATCTAATTTATTATCTATGTTAATGATGACAGAGATTATATGTTGTATCTACATGGAATTTAGGATCCTAACAAAACTTGTGACCAAAAAATGTCTTAAACTAAGATGTTAATATATTTTTTAAGAGAATTCACAGGAGCTCTTTTCTGGTTTTCGATGTCAATTTTGATTTTTCTTTGGTTCTATCTTTTTGAACTGGTAAACCAAACTACAAGTGTCTTCTACAGTAACAGAGTGAATCATAAAATCACACTGAAGGTGATTTTAATGTTCCACTGTGACCCTGTATAATGAAAATTTCAAAAATATTCTTTAAGTATTCTGACATTTTTAAAACACTCTTTTTTAAATGTTATCATTCAGAAAAGAGTATGGGTCACTTTTACAGTAATGTGCTGTGTGCATATGTCTCCCTTTTTAATTTTAATTCAAAGAAAATGCAAAAAATCTTCAAACACAGCAGAAATTGTGAATTAATAGGACCTGCAATGAAATCTTTTTTGTGTGACATAAGCTGTGCCTATGCTTAACAAAACAAGATGTCAGCATTGTGAAGGTCAAAGTTGCCTGGCATCAAATAGATCAAATGCTGAATTGTTTACATATGTGTTAGAAAAATGCACTTCTGTAAAAAATATTCTTATAATCTGCAAAACTTGGTACTGAAAATGACATTTGCTATTTAATTAAATGTTGAGGAGACATTTACAAATAGACAACAATAGACAGCAGTTTCTTGGATTGTGTCTAGAATGACCTTTATTCTCCCTTGCAATCATTTCTTCTCACCCAAAGTACTGGACCAAGAAAGATGTTTGTCAATGACATATACTTTACAATTTCAGCTTGGCTTTGAACTTTGTGGTCCAAGTGAGATGATTTTGGAGACGTATTTTTCACAAGATTTCATGATTATTTTTCTCTATTGAGTGTTTTTTCCCTTTTACTCACCTGAAATATGGTGCATGTTATAGGTAAAAGTTTTCATTCTGGCAAAGAATGGAAAATCAGATGTGTAACTGAAACCAAGGTACCTTACTATGACCACATGGGGCTCCTTGCCAAAAAACATCTTAGTATGTTCTCATTGTCTTGTGAATAAAAATGTAAACTTATTAGCTTTTCTTTCCATCGGCCACTCTTTCCAGTTTTGTTAAACAGCTCACACTAACTGAAATGTCTCACTACTTCTATCTTTAGTACTTATTGTACTGATTCTGTTTTATGTTTGTTTTATTTGACTGTTTATGTTTTTTTTTTTTTTAATTCAGAAGAAACACCTTCTCCCTTTTTTTGTTTATGGGTCCCAAGGAAAAAAATATTTACATAAAGATCTCACCATCCCCATTCGAGACTGGTGGCTTATTTCTGCCACAGAATCAAGAGATATATGAGAGTGGATGTTAAAGGGAAACCAGTGCTTGTTTTTATGAGGCTGTGTCCCCAAGTTCCTGTGGGGAAGCCATACTCCTGATGCATTAAACCAGACCACAAAGGATCTGCTGAGATACTTCTGCTTTTCTAGTTTTGATCCTTTCTTCTTGATTTACTACTATAACTTGGTGCTCTAGATCTTACAGTTTGGGGAAATTATACACATTCACTCATCCTCTACAAGAAATGTTACTCCAACCATCTTGGCTCAATATCTAATAATAAAGCACTATCCCTCAAGGTAGTCATGAGATATAAAAGAAGATTGAAGCTATCTTTGAGAAGTTATTTTCAAATTCTGAAGAACATTTAGAGTATGGAAATGCTGATGGTGAGAAGCGACAGTAGATAAGGAGAAAAAGAACTTTCCATCCTGTCTTCACAGCTGCTCTTTTTTCATGGGTTTTGTAATATTTTTCCCCATAGAATATTTTATTTAAACAAAGATTAATATGAATTATAAAAATAATTTGTTTTAGAGGTTGAAGTGAACCACTGAATCATGTTGTTTATACAAACTCAACCTCTTCATAAAGCATACATTTCTATAAAGTTTGTCCTGAACTCCCTCCCCAAGGTATGGCTTCCTTTGAACATCAGTAGCAATTACTGTCTAAGCTCTGGAGCCAGACAATATAAACTCCTTTGTGTTTTGTTTTCTCTTATTATTACCTTATAATATGAACATAATAATAACATCTACCTCTAGAATCTGTGGTGAAGATTAAATGATTATGTTACTAGCACTTAATATGTAAATCATATTATCTACTATAATTATTAGCTACTTTATTCTGTTCTACCTTATGATAACTCATGTGTTGCTATCTCAAATTGTTTTTTCCACTTATTATAAAATATTATAGTCATTTAAATAATTGATATATATGACATATGTATTATATAACACATATATTGTAAGTATGTATACACTTAGAAAATGAACTTTAATACCATCGAAACTATTAAGTACCTTTTCTCAGTGTAGACCTCTTACTTTCTGCCAGAAATTTTGTCACATTTATATCTTAAAAATTATATTTTTTAGGTTAGTATTTTTAAAGCTTATATAAATGGTGCCATACTGTCTGTATCCTTTATTTTTCAAAAGCAAGTGGATTTTGCTTCTTAACATTTTCTTTGGAAGTTTATATGTGCTATTACATATACAGTAGTTAATTAATTTTTGCTGCTGAGAATGTTTCATTTTATGAATATTCTACAATTTATTTTTTAATTTTCTATTGAAAGACATTTTGGTTTTCTTCAGTTTTTATCCACGGCACCTATATTCATTTTACATATACACATTTTACTTGATGTGTCTCCCCTCAGTGTAATCTAAGCTTCAAAATAAAAAATTTTCTTAGCTTTGTTAACTGCTATATCTTCAGGATCTTAAACAATGTTGTGTATATAGAGGATACTTAATAAATGATTATTTCAAGAGTTAATACTTATGTTAGATTACTTAATGTCAGAAGTGGCATTGGATTTTATGCTAAAGCTACTGAATAAAGGATGCTGAGATCTTTTAGGTAATTTGCCAAGGGATAGGTGCTACAGTTACATGAAAATATTCTTAGTAACATTTATTTTTAAAAAATTTGATAGAGACAAATGAAATTATTTAGGATATTTTATTCTTTTTTTCTGTTTCGATGTTCAATCCATAGAACCCTTTATAAGTAATCTCTTTGTACCCTATTGTTCTAATTTAGACATTTGGTACTCTGTAGAAAATGACCATTTTCCCTTTAGTTTAATCTGAAATACTTGGCAGGGATATTTCTGAGCCTGTTTGCTTTCATAGTAGAAGTGGTAAGAGTTAACGAGGTCAAGGAAATGGAAGTGAGCTGGAGGACTTTCAATCTGATGCTGATCTTCAGCTATCTGAGATTATTACCTACTTCTTGACAAAAATTGCTCATGAATGGGTAGCAGCTTTATTTGCTTCAATACTTATATTTATTTTTTAAAGGCCTGATTTGACAAGAATTGTTAAATAGAAAAAAAGTCTTGGGAAATATTCTGGTTGAAATCTAATTATAAACACGTTATTGAGTTTTTCAATCAAACTAATAATAAGGAAAAATTCTAAAATATGCATAAATTCCTGAAGGGTGGATTTTGTGGGTGAGGTTGTAGAAACCAGGACATTAAAACTTACTTTTCTAAATTTTGTAAATCATGGTCTTTTATGCCTTTAAATTTTTTTTTTTGCCTAGTAATAACTTCTTATAGTACAAAATACTATTTATAAAAATTTTTTGGAAGTTATGCTATAAATTTATCCTTTCAGTTGTTCTAAATTTTATTTTTAGATTTCACCAGGCCATTAGACAATTTTATGTGTGTTTGCATTGTTTCAGTCCCTTGTAGACCTTCTTGTACAGAATTGCATTCTGGATTTATGCCATCGGCTTGTGTTGGAGGACATTATAAGAAAAACCATAGAAAAGATAATATACATACTGTAAAAATCTTATCAAGTATTTATGCAATTCATCCATGTGAGAACTCCTGGAAAAATTGCTTTCGATGCTCTGTAACAGGAAAAACTGGGTTTCTTTTGAGCAAATAGTTTACATTTGTCTTATCAAAACAGTGAATTAAATGACTAATAAGTTTTCTTTCTGCTTTAGCCTTTAAGGAACCATATCAGCCAGGATTTGAATAGGAAAACAGAAGTCACTCTGTTTCCCAAGTATGAGGATTATAATTTGGAAAGTCAAAATTCACACATTGTTGGAAAAATCTGTGGATTGTGAAGTTTGTCACTACTGAAGATTTTAATTTAAAGCAGCAAAGTGAGTGACTCTCAAAAAACTCAAAAAGAAGCTGTTATACTCTCATATCTGCCCCTACTTCCATACACTATGACCTCTTTTTGCCTTTGCCTCCCAAACCCACATGAGTGATTTTCCTTGGTGGACTCTAACCTGGACAATATGGAAAAGACATTTTGATAAATATAGTTCCAGCTTCTCTTGTCCAATATAAAAAAGAGCTTAGAAAAGCTGGTAGTAAGGCTGAATTGATAATAGATAATTAAGCAAAACCAACTAACCAAACAAATAAATAAATAGCATAATTTTTGTTATTATTTTTTAAGTTTATTGGGGTAACTAGTTAATATAATTATATAATTTTCAGATGTACGTTATAATTTGACATCTATATTTTTTATTGTGTGATTACCACCCAGAGTCCAGTTTCCTTCAGTTACCATATATTTGATCCCCTTTTCCCACTTCATCCTCCCCCAAACCCTTTATATTTGACTCCCTTTACCTGTCTACTTCTTCCCTCCTTACCCACTCACTACCCTCTGATAACCACTAGTCCATTGTCCATGTTCCTGAGTCTCTGTTTGTCCTGTTCATTTTTTGCTTTTAGGTTTATATCCCACATATAAGTGATATCATATTGTTTTCAACTTTTTGAGTCTGGCTTATTTTGCTTAGCATGATCATCTCTAGGTTCATTTAGGTTGCTGTAAATAGCAATATTTCATCTCCTCTTATGGCTGCTGAATAATATTTCATTATATATATATATATATATATATATATATATATATATATATATATGCCACAGCTTCTTTAGCCAATCATTTATCATAGGACACTATGGTTGCTTCCATGTCCTGGCCACTGTGAATAGTGCTGCTATGAACATTGGTGTGCAAATATCTTTTTAGATATGGGTTTTTAAGTCTTTGGGATAAATGCTCAGTAGAGGGATTGCTAGATCATATGGTATATACATTCTTAGTTTTTTGAGGAACCTCTATACTGTTTTCCATAGGGGCTGTACCAATTTGCAGTTTCACCAGCAGTGTCTGAGCGTTCCTTTTTCTCTGCATCCTCTCTAACATTTGTTATTACTTGTTCTGTTGATTATAGCTATTTTAACAGGTGTGAGATGATATCTCATTGTGGTTTTGATTTGCATTTCTTTAATTGCTAGCGATGTTGAGTATCTTTTCATATATTTGTTGGCCATTTGTATGTCCTCTAGGGAGAAGTGACTATTCAGGTCATCTGTCCATTTTTTTATTGGATCGTTTGTTTTTCCTGTTGTTATTGAGTCATATGAGTTCTTCGTATATTTTGGATATTAAGACCTTATTGGAGGCATTGATTACAAATATATATTTCCATTCATATGGTTGTCTCTTTATCTTGTTGGTGATTTCTTTTGTTGAGCAAAAAAATGAATCTAGCCTGCCTCTCACAACAGGACAGAATCTAATTGTGTATAGTTAACAAATTTTTCATGTGTCTTAGGCTTGCTCTTTTAAAAGTTTTAATTTTTAATTTTAATTAAATTTAATTATAAATAAATTATAATAATTTATTTAATTATAAATAAAGTATAAATAATTAAATTTAATTATAAATAAATAAAAAATATATAAAATATATGTTTCTGACTTTTTAAGCAAGCAATAGTGAAAATAATTCAAACTTTTCTGTGCGAATTTGGGGCAATTATTGTGAAATAATAATTTAGCAATAGTGCATTATAGTGATGCTTTCAAGGACTATTGAGATATAGAAGAAGACTTAGAGTCTTTAAAATGGTCTGAAATCTTCTATTTTTTTTTTTTTTTTAGATTTTTCTCTTTCTTGCACTGTCATCCAATGTCTTACTTTACTCATAGTTGTCTAGAAGAGGTCTGATGATAGTTCTACTTTTCCAGTAGAATAAATATTCTATTCTGAATATAATAGTTAATCTTTCAACATGCTTAAGAGCTTCCTTTTTCTTCTCTTTTTCCTGTTAAGTTTAAGGCTATATATCAACTCCTGAGGTTTCCAGAAGCTTGACCTCTGGATGAGTGGGCATTAGTAGATGCATTTGATCTCTTTAATAGGATTACAGAATAATGGAATTTAGAGACTAAAAGAGACTGTGAAAGGTCAGCTGGTCCACCACTTTCCCAAAGAGGCCACTTCCATTTAGAAACATACCTAAACCACTGAAGGCAAAGGGCAGCCTCTACTATTTTACAATCTTTCAAAGACAGTAATGCTATAATCCCTAGAGGCAAGCCATTTTCGTCTTTTATAATTCTCCATTTCAGAAAATTCTGCCTTATATTTAACTAAAATTTCTCAGGCAAAAGTTTATACCCATGAACTCAGTCTCTAATAGGATTTGGAAATAAAACTGGGCTTTTGAAAGGACTTAAGAAAATTGAGTTCTATTGTTCCTTTGTTTTATATTTCCTAGGGCAAAAGTTGGCATAATGGTGTGAGAGTGTGTGTGTGTGTGTATGTGTGTGTGTGTGTGTGTGTG